>SJYX01013719.1:7741-20056 GCA_006410675.1 Oreotragus oreotragus
ATCAAGTGTCTCCAGTAATTTGAGAGGCCCTTTAAGGGAACCCTGATGCCTAAGTGGACAGCCAGCCAGTAGCTGAGAAAGAGCAGATTTTAGAAACAGTTTGTTTTAGCTATGAGTTCCTTCAATTTCACTAAATTTAGTTCTGGCATCAATAAGTAGATAGAAATGACTAAAGGTAAAATTTGAACTATATTACAAAAATCACATTAGATAATTTACCTTATTCAGTTCATTTACATGTTGTACTTGGTAAAGGAAATTAGGCTGTCTCCTTTTTCAGGGAAGCTTGTGACTTTTCCTACAGATTAAAACATTTGTTTTAAAGATGTTTGTATTTTTCCAATGGGATATATATGCTACTGAAAATTTTACATAAAACTGTTTTTAAAATATATTTCAGAATGGAAGTTCTTTTTTTCAAGCTCTCTCTCCACCAGGAATTAAAAACAACTAAAAGATTTGAATGTAATTAATTTTTCATAAGTAAGACTAGTAAATTTGTTGAATGGTGCAGCAATTTTTGCAGCCATACTTACAGATTAAAAACTTAATATGCCTTATTTGAGCATTATTATGGGATAAAGGTTTGACTGTATAGTTTAAAAATATAGTTAGTGTACCTCATAGTACCAATTTTTTTTAGAATTTTGAATGCACTATTTCTCTCCCCTCATTTATTTGATTAATAACAAAGGCAATTGGAAATAATCACTACTCAAAGGAAAAAAATAGTAGTGGGAGAAAACACATGTGTGAAAGAATTTAAAATCACACATCTTAAAAGGTAAATATTATTTTTCTGCATGTAAGTTTCACTGAGTGGTATTTTACCAAAGTCAAGATTGTATAACATATGAATTTAAATGGAAAATATTTCCCCAAAAGTAGACAAAGTAGAGGAAGAAAAGGAGCATTAGTTTTAATCATTATACGTAACATGTAATTTTCACCATCATGATGGAGAAAATACTGAATCAGTCCTGAAATGACATATGCATACTCTGTCATGTGTGGTGACTTTTAAGGGGTCAGCTTTTAAAGTGTTGTCCCAGGAATGAACCTCTGGATATGGATAAAAGGAGAAGTGAAATGTTCAGTTCATGATACTCCTGTTTTCCAGATCTTTCTGAGTAACTATCTAGAGATGAATAGTCTGTGTTTATCTGGCTTGGGCTGACAGACCAGGCAGGTTGCAACCTGGTATTAAAACTGAAGTGATATGGAATATCTCTGAAAATACCCCAAACAGTTAATATCATTCTCATAACAATATTGATCAAGTAAAAACAAAGTTGGAGTTTGTATTTTCCAATATGGATTTCTTAGTTAACTACCTTAAATCCTGCCAAAGAGTCATCATATGGCAGCCTGCAGGAGGGACGCTTCTGGGGCAGTGGAAGAAAACTGCTTCACGCCTTCCAGTCTCAGGCTTTGGCACAAATTTGGGGTGTAGCACTTTTCTTTGTACAAAGGCATTTTCTTCAGTAGCTACATTATTGAAATTTTTACAAAACCCACTGACTTTCAACAGTGTGGGGCCTGTGAAACCCATTGCAGATTTGCTGGCCTCTGTCAGTTATAAAAAACATTCTGAGGTGGTTATCTCTCCTGGAATTTTTTTATGTTTTAGCTTGTATGTATTCTGAGTAGAACAGCTTCAGGACCTTCTGCTTTATAGAGTTTTATATGTTTCCTTCCAGTTTTGGCTTGTAATTATAAAGGGGAAATATGCATCAAATAATTTCTGCTCTTCTGCAGAGTTTTGTTTTAAAAATGGAAACTTTACTATTGTATTGGGTTGATAAATTCTTCCCCACTCCAATATTTTAAAATATATTTGGGCCTAAAGGGTTTCAAGAAGCTAAGTTCTTCAACTTAAAAGAGTTTAGAACTCCAAAATTTTTGTCCTCTATAACAAAGAAGAAAAGAAATGGCCACATTTTTATTAGAGATAACGATCCACATGTTCTTGCAATATGTGGGGAAACAAGACATGTAAGAAAGTATACACTATCTTGCCCACTGTTTTATGTTTTAGATAATAGAAAGTTATAGAAAAGCTTTGTTATTATTGTTCAGTCACTCATTCATATCCGATTCTTTGCATCCCCATGGACTGCAGCACACCAGGCTTCCCTGACCTTCACCATCTTCTGGAATTTGTTCAAACTCATGTCCGTTGAATTGGTGATATCATTCAACCATCTCATCCCCTGTCACCCACCTTGTTTGCCTATCCTCAATCTTTCCCAGCATCAGAGTCCTTTTCCATGAATTGACTCTTTGCATCAGGTGGCCAAAGTATTGGAGCTTCAGCATCAGTCTGTCCAATGAGTATTCGAGGTTGATTTCCTTTAGGGTGGACTGGTTTGATCTCCTTGCTGTCCAGGGGATTCTCAAAAGTCTTCGACAGCACCACAATTCGAAAACATCAGTTCTTCAGACTCAGCCTTCTTTATGGTCTGACTCTCTCACATCCATACGTGACTACTAGGAAAACCATAACTTTGACTATGTGGACCTTTGTTGGCAGAGTGATGTCTCTGCTTACAGCTTTCCTTGCAAGGAGCATCTTTCAATTTCATGGCTGCAGTCACTGTCCACAATGATTCTGAAGCCCAAGAAGATAAAGTATGTCAGTTTCCACTGTTTCCCCATCTATTTGCCATGAAGTGATGGGACCAGATGCCATGATCTTCGTTGTTTGAACGTTGAGTTTTAAGCCAGCTTTTTCACTCTCCTCTTTCACCTTCATCAAGAACTCTTTTGTTCCTCTTTGCTTTCTGTGATTAAGGTGGTGTCATCTGCATATCTGATGTTATTGATATTTCTCCTGGCAATCTTGATTCCAGCTTAATCTTCATCCAGCCTGCCATTTCACATGATGTGCTCTGTATATAAGTTTAAAAACAAAACAAAACAAAACAGGGTGACTATATACAGCCTTGATGTACTCCTTTCCCAATTTTGAACCAGTTCATTGTTCTACATCCAGTTCTAACTGTTGCCTCTTGACCTACATACTGGTTTCTCAGGAGACAGGTAAAGTGTTCTGATATTCCCATCTCTTTAAGAATTTTCCACAGTTTGTTATGATCCATAGAGTCAAAGGCTCTAGCATAGTCAATGAAGCAGAAGTAGATGTTTCTCTGATCTCATGGGTGTTGGCAATGTGATCTCTGGTTCCTCTACCTTTTCTAAATCTAGCTTGAACATCTGGAAGTTCCCAGTTCACATACTGTTAAAGCTGATCTTGAAGGATTTTGAGCATAATCTTGCTATCATGTGAAATGAGTACAATTGTGCAGTAATTTGAACATTCTTTGGCATTGCAATTCTTTGGGATTGGAATAAAACCTGACCTTTTCCAGTTCTGTGGCCACAGCTGAGTTTTCCAAATTTGCTGGCATATTGAGCGCAACACTTTTAACAGTATCATCTTTTAGGATTTGAAATAGCTCAGCTGGAATTCCATCACCTCCACTAGCTTTGTTCATAGTAATGATTCAAGGCCCACTTGACTTCACACTCCAGGATGTCTGGCTCTAGGTGAGTGACCACATCATCATGGTTATCCAGACCATTAAGACCTTTATTGTAAAAGTTCATCTGTGTATTCTTGACATTTCCTCTTAGTATGTTCGGCTTCTGTTTGGTCCATACCATTTCTATCCTTTATTGTGCTCATCTTTCCATGAAATGTTCCTTTGGTATCTCTAATTTTCTTGAAAAGATCTCTAGTCTTAGTAATTTAAGCTAACAGTTGTATTCAATCATATCATGATTCAAATCCATTAGAGTTGTATGTTTTAATAAACTGTGCTACTAGCCCAGTAGATGTTCTAGAAAAAACAGCTGAATAAAAGTAGTCACTTTCATATTGAAAGAAAATATTTCTCAGGCTAGAATGAAACTAAAAGAAAAATGAAAGTTATCAGTGACTTTACCTGTATACACATTTCATAAGGCAAATTAGAAATCTTCTTTAGAAGGTTGTTATTAGAGGGGCATATTTGGTTACAAGCTACAGAGAACCACCTTCAATTAAGTAACACATGGAATTAAGTAACTCAGTTAAATTACATGGGATTAAGTAACTCATGAGGTTTCTCGGAGGCCTCCAGGCTGCACAGTAAAGGGAAACAGTCTCCAGGTGTGGGAACCCGGTAGGGATGAGCACAGGGCCCATTCCCTGGCCAGATTAGAGTCACTGGCAGATTGTGGTTTCACTTTTTTTCAAGTTGTCTGATTTGGAGATATTTATTGAAACCATACCTCCATATCCTCGTTTCTAAAATGAGGAGAATAATAGAACAGTGCCAGGCATAATATCAGCACCATGTATTTGTACTCTGAGTATTCTTGGTATTCTCACTTCATGATGTTTACTATGGGGACCTGCCACTGATGACCCAAGTCTGAATTTTCCCTGTGGCTACTATTGCAGATTCTGAAAAGGGTGAGTCTGATTAACTTCCAGACAGGTGGCATGGGCTCCCGAAGTTCAGCTCAGGCTGTGGGCGGCAAGTCTTGCCAAGCTAAGAAGAAATGGNTCTCACTTCATGATGTTTACTATGGGGACCTGCCACTGATGACCCAAGTCTGAATTTTCCCTGTGGCTACTATTGCAGATTCTGAAAAGGGTGAGTCTGATTAACTTCCAGACAGGTGGCATGGGCTCCCGAAGTTCAGCTCAGGCTGTGGGCGGCAAGTCTTGCCAAGCTAAGAAGAAATGGCCCATAGACTTAGGGGGCATAGGTAGTGTAACAGTAAGGGTTAAAAAGAGGTAATTTGGTGAATAGCCAATGACCTTTTATAGGTTGGACTTGTTTCTTTGTGGGAATTTTACATCACAAAGTGCATATTTTCACTTTTGGGGACTATAGTTGCATACATCAGATGTGAGTAAACTTACATGAAAAGAAGCATGAAGAGTTGTTTTGCCTGGTTTGCTCACCATTTGTCCTGAGAGTTGCGGACTTAGACCAGCGGAAATTTCAACTGCATTTACTTTGCAGACTTTGCATCAGAGCTGGTAGGAAATCACCTCATAGACTCTTGCCCCCCACTGAAGTTGTACATCTGCAGAAAGTATTCCAGAGGAAGACAGCAATACACCTAGGCTGACTGCAGGCCAATCCATCTTTCTGATCTGTTTCCTTCATTTGCATGGGAGGTCAACATGGTCAAGTAGACAGTTTTTAACACAGTAGCCAAACATGCAGTAGATCCACCATACACACAGTTTTTTCACTAGACAGTATGCTTTTTTTTTACTTTTCTTTTTTATATTAATATACATTTATTTATTTTAATTGGAGGCTAATTACTTTACAACATTGTATTGGTTTGGCCATACATTGACATGAATCTGCCATGGGTATACATGTGTTCCCCATCCTGAACCCCACTTCCACCTCCCTCCCATACCATCCTGGGTCATCCCAGTGCACCAGGCCCAAGCATCCTGTATCCTGCATCAAACCTGGACTGGCGATTTGTTTCACATATGATAATGTACATGTCTCAGTGCCATTCTCCCAAATCATCCCACCCTTGCCTTCTGCCACAGAGTCCCAAAGACTGTTCTATACATCTGTGTCTCTTTTGCTGTCTCGCATACAGGGTTATCATTACCATCTTTCTAAATTCCATATATATGCATTAGTATACTGTATTGGTGTTTTTCTTTCTGGCTTACTTCACGCTGTATAACAGGCTCCAGTTTTATCCACCACATTAGAACTGATTCAAATGTGTTCTTTTTAATGGCTGAGTAATACTCCATTGTGTATATGTACCACAGCTTTCTTATCCATTCATCTGCTGATGGACATCTAGGATGCTTCCATGTCCTGGTTATTGTAAACAGTGCTGCGATGAACATTGGGGTACATGTGTCTCTTTCAATTCTGGTTTCCTCAGTGTGTATGCCCAGAAGTGGGGTTGCTGGGAAAACAGCACTTTCTTTCGAAGGTCTAAGGCTTTCCCAGGTCCTGTCCTGCCTGCTCCTTTCCAGATAATGTCAGCCCATCTGGGTAAGACCAAACACACCTGCTTCTGGGCCACAGAGACTCCTAAGGAAAAATATCAGTATATTTGCAATNGCGATGAACATTGGGGTACATGTGTCTCTTTCAATTCTGGTTTCCTCAGTGTGTATGCCCAGAAGTGGGGTTGCTGGGAAAACAGCACTTTCTTTCGAAGGTCTAAGGCTTTCCCAGGTCCTGTCCTGCCTGCTCCTTTCCAGATAATGTCAGCCCATCTGGGTAAGACCAAACACACCTGCTTCTGGGCCACAGAGACTCCTAAGGAAAAATATCAGTATATTTGCAATGAAAATACATTTTAATCCCTCTGGTAGTACTGTGGTGTGGAATTTTACATCTGTACCAAGTTTTGAAAAAGTAAGATCAGTCCCTAGATTAGGATGAATATTAATAGATGTAGATTTTGTGGGGCTTCTCAAAAGTTGCCTAACCTTATTTTTTAACCCACTAAAATATATCCCCAAGTGGCTGGAGGTTACTTTTATAGTTATGAAAATGTATCCTCATAAAATAATTCATAAAGTCTTTTTGGTTTTGTTTGTAGTCTTTACATTGTTTAGCAATAAAGTCATTAGTTCTTCTGGGAGAAATCATGAATTGATCAAAATTATTTGATTTAACAGTATTGAAATCAAATCTCTTTTTAGCATTGGGCAATTATTTATTTATTTTTATTTTTAATATAAGTTCATTTGTTTTAATTGGAGGCTAATTACTTTACAATGTTGTATTGGTTTTGCCATACATCAACATGAATCCTCCATGGGTGTACACATGTTACCCATCCTGAAGCCCCCTCCTACCTGCCTCCCCATACCATCCCTTTGGGTCATCCCAGTGCACCAGCCCCGAGCACCAGTGCACCAGCCCCGAGCAGCCCCTGTATCATGCATCGAACCTGCATTCGTTTCACATATGATATTATACATGTTTCAATGTCATTCTCCCAAATCATCCCACCCTTGGAACACTGGTTTTTAAAATTGGCCTTAAAAAGCTTATGACAATATAGGCGAGAATATTCTTGACTTTGAGTTACTCACTGTGAAGAACCCACTAGAAAGAGAGCAAAAAGTGATGAAAAGAGGAAACAAGAGATTGGGAAATGAGTTCAGTAAATTTAAAAAAAGGGGGGGGGGGACAAGAAATAGGATGTGATAAAGATACTTCACTAAACAGTATTTTTTATTTTATTCTAGAATGTAGTGAATCAGTACCTGGGGGAGAGTCTTATCCAATGTTCTTTTTTTATGATCTGAAATTCAGACCTCACTCTTTTGAGGCTGATTTCATTTCAAGCCTTCAGTGACAGCTGAGAGCGTGGTTGCATATTGGTAATACAGGCACTCTGTCCTCATTTATTTAGAGAACTTGAAATATAGGCCCTGTAAAAAATAACAAGAAAATTACTGTTTCTCATATTTCAAGCTATGAATCAACGTACTCATATAATCAGAAGAAAAATGATCAAAACCCCTTTGTACCTCCAAGTCTACACTTTAAAACTGAGCTACTCTTTCTTCACTTGAAGGCTTCACTAATGTCTTAGGAGAAACAGTGCCTTATAGGTTGGCATACACATTTTTAAAATTTGTGTTAAGAACCTTTTAATTCCTGTCCTTAGTGAACATAAAAATATAGATCTCATTTTTTTTTTTTTTCAAAACTCATGCCACATATCTTTCCTCTTTGCCTTTAGCTATATCCCACATGTTCCTGGTTAGATACAGATAAAGATAATAGTTCAAATCTACTAACTTAATCTGAAATATGTGTTTTATCAAGTGGCTAAGTCATGTTCTCAAATACAGGCTTTCAGAATTTGGGCCTCGTGTTAAAAGCAGCCTCTATGGTTAGAGTTAGTATTTGCATAGGGCATTTTACAGTTTCATGCTATTGAATCTACTTTCTCTACACAGTGCCTATAGAAAAATGTGAGATTCTGTTTGAATGGATTATGAGATCTAATTTCCTCATAAAAATCCCTGGGGGAAGGGAGACTGTCTTCCTTATCCTCCCCAATAATTTGTACACACACAGTTGTTCAGCATTATGATATTTGTGTAAACTCCATAAATTATCCAGCATTTTAATAGAAACGACCAGATAATAAGGAAAACCAGTAGCAAGAAGTTAAAATAGTCATAAATGTCTTTATTGCTTTTCTAAATCTACAGTTGTTAAATATTGCTGTGTTGATTTAAGACAGTGGCATTTTTTTCATAGCTTATGGTATAGTTCAAGAGCAAAATTTACCAGAAATATCAGGGGATGCATATCTAAGTAATTTTTAATGTTAAATTTTTTTAGAATCAATAACCACAAATAACTACCCACTCAAATTATTTTGATAAAAAATAAATTTTAAAAGAAAACTGAATGTCAAAATCCAGCACTTGGTAGCTTGTTTCAATTATAATGTTTATCATTTGGTGCAGAATAAATTTAGTGATGTTAGTTATAAAATTTATAGAACAATGAGTGAAGGATGGGATAGCCTGTCTCCCAGATAATAGTTCATAAATAAGAAAAAAGTGAAGGTTTGCTGCTAGGTAATGTAAAATGATACTGGCATCTTAAAAATCATTATTTCTTAATTCCATCATAAAAAAAGACATATTTCAGTGCCATCTTAGAAGTGAAACACTGTCTTTAAGGTTTTCTGTTTGCATTTTCTCACTCGCTAAATCAAGGAATCTGAAAAATTGACAGTCAATGATAGGGCAGCAAAATGAAGGCTTTGAAATAGTGAACAAGGTGTTAGCATTCAGAAGGGGCAATGAGAAGAAGGCCTGTGTTAACAGGGGAAAATGAAAGGATTTATCTTTTCACCACTTTGAAGTGGTCTTTTTTACATAGGATGGTTCTGAGAAGAGCTCTGAAAGGAGTAATACGAGGAGAAGTAAAATCAACTAGATTAATTATAAATGACAAACAGGAAAGAAGATAGGGAGGTATAGTTAAGTAACATTACTTCTGTTATAAGTTTTGTAGATACTCCTTATCAAATTAAAAATCTCCTTCAGTTACCTAATTTGCTAAATTTTAAAATTATGAATAGGGATTAAGTTTTTTCAAACTTTTTTTCTAAAGCTATTGAATGGTAATATTAACTTTCTCCTTTAACATATTAATGTGAATGAAATACATTGATTTTTTTTTTTAATGTTGAGCCAACCTTGCAATCCTGAAATAAACTAACTTGGTTATGGGGGAAAAAAAGAAGTAGGGGGAAATCAACCTTAGGGTAATGGTTCTGCCAGAAGTAGATCTAGATTTCTAGATTTCTGCCTCAGGCCATTGACCAAATAAATTTCAAAAGAAATAAACATTAAAATTGAAACTTAAACAAAAAGAAAATAATGGGAAATACTTGTAGATTTTAAAATTGGGGAAAGTTTTCCAAGCATTGTAGCCTCAGAGTATCAATGTATATCTCTGTTTTTCTTACTGTTCCTGAGTTACCTGTTGTTTGCTGGTGTTCTTCTAAGTTCAGTTAAGTTCAGTTCAGTTCAGTCGCTCAGTCGTGTCCGACTCTTTGCGACCCCATGAATCACAGCACGCCACCCCCCCCCCCTCGAAAAACTCATAGCACTAAGTGGTTATTACAAGATTCTAAGTTCAGTTAAGTTCAGTTCAGTTCAGTCGCTCAGTCGTGTCCGACTCTTTGCGACCCCATGAATCACAGCACGCCAGGCCTCCCTGTTCATTACCATCTCTCAGAGTTCACTCAGACTCACGTCCATCGAGTCTGTGATGCCATCCAGCCATCTCAACCTCGGTCGTCCCCTTCTCCTCCTGCCCCCAATCCCTCCCAGCATCAGAGTCTTTTTCAATGAGTCAACTCTTCTCATGAGGTGGCCAAAGTACTGGAGTATTGCAAGCGACACATAGTCAAATTCATTTAGGAAAGTTTTTTCAGCTTGTTATCCTCATATTTTCCAGGCATACACTGTTTCTCCAGTTCATTTTGCTTTTGATTAATTTTTATTTTTCTTAAGGTTTTAATTGTAGACAATTGAAAAAATCAATTAGTACCACCAGGCTTGTAACAAAAAGCAGCCTCCCCCTGCTCCACCCTTCCCTACACCCGATTACATTTCTCTTAGCAGTTTCCTCTCATATTTCTGCCATATTTCTCAATAATAACCTTGTACTACTAGTTCATTATTAATTTGCAATAAAGGAAGATACCATAGCTGCATGCTCTAGAAGTACCCCTGTTGGGTTGCCTTGGTCCTTCTGTTGAGGCAGGCTGGCTATTGTGGATAGTCTCCTAGGCATTGCTAGGCCTTGGGCCCTTTGATTGCCAAGTCCTGCCTTCTTGCTGATGGGTGGGGTGAGGCTCAGGGACTTCTGAGACTGGTGTCTGCATACTGGTATGTGGGACCCCCTCCAGTGCAGGTGACCACGATGAAGCTGTACTGTCTGTTCAGACCCTGGGTCCCACACCTCTTGAAATGCCTGAATATTTCCCTTTGTCTCTGAGCAGTGGAGAAGGACCAAAGGGATTAGTACAGTACATGCTCCCCACAGTGTTTCAGGGTCATCCCTCTGGTCAGTGAGTTCTGGATCTGAAATCAGCTCAACTCCAGGAACTGAGCAAGACATCTTGATTTTTTATTAGAGCAACTGTTATCCTCCTGTTTCTCTGTTCTTGCCCTTTGCTTTGGTTGTAGATGTTAAAGAGTGTTTTGTGTGTGTGTGTGTGTGTGTGCACGCGTGCATATGTGCGTGCATGTGCCCATGTACCTTTAAGGATACCATGATCTATTAACTATCTCCACACTCGCTGTGGGGCAGACAGAATGGTAACTGTGATCCCTGGGCTTCACCATTGGCCCTGGTTAATTTATCATCTCCATGGATGTTAATGGGCTCAGCTGTGACCTTCTCTCCTTTCCTGGCCCACAGCATGGACTGAAAACAGTATCCCTGTTACCAGCACAGTCTTGACTGCCTTGGTGCACAGTGGGCCCTCTGGGACCTCCCATGGAGTGTTCCTTTGCTTAGTGTTCAGGATTCTTTTACTGTATATGGCATGCCCACAGATCTCAGCCTCCTCACTCCCTCTTCTGTTTTCCAGAGCAGCTGAGTCATATCTGCTTCTCTCTGCATTGGCCACCATTTACTCTGGACCTGTAAGAGTCACCCCTGGGTCCTCCTACCTCAGGAAAGTTAATTCTTGCAGCCACCTGTGTATATAATCTCTTTTCCTTCTTCAGGTCTNAGTCATATCTGCTTCTCTCTGCATTGGCCACCATTTACTCTGGACCTGTAAGAGTCACCCCTGGGTCCTCCTACCTCAGGAAAGTTAATTCTTGCAGCCACCTGTGTATATAATCTCTTTTCCTTCTTCAGGTCTGGCACTTTGCTAGATGGGGAGCTCACTTTTACTAGAAAAGAGTAGACCCTTCTACAAACTACCAGTAGTTTCAGGGATCTGTAAGGGTAACTCATCTTTCTCACTTGTTTCAGAATCCCAGATTTTCCTAGCCAGGGATCTGATTTTAGCATAGCAGACCTGCTTGGCTGTGCTTCTAAATGTCTCTGGAGATCTTCAGTTCTGTTAGATCTGCTTTTTGCTGTGTCACTGTTCCTGTTCTCTCACTACAGGTGATAATGGCCTCTTTCCAATTACCAAGTTTCCCGCTTAGCTGTCTGTTACTGCTCAGGATGCCTCATTGTCTCTCTGTGGGGTGTCAGTCCAGCTCAGCTGCAGTCAGCCAGTTCCATAATGTCTCTGTGGCTTTTTCTCACCATATCTTCAGCAACTTGAATCTTCACACCTGTGAGGACATTTTCTAGGCCACTTTGCTGATATCTTACAAGTTCATGGCCTCCTCCACTGTGTCAGGGTCCGCCCTGTGTACCACCCAGGACAGTGGGGCGCTGGCTGACTGTGTCTCAGACCTTATCTTACTGCTTGTTTTCTCAGGCTCCTCGTGGTTCCACTTATACTATTTCAAGTTTTCCACAAACCTGGTGCCAAAACTGGATTTACTGGGAAAAACAGTAATGGAGGCAGAACCTGGGGCAGCTATTAGACCCAGATGCAGGTCGAGCTCTCATGGTGGAGAGGGAAGGGAGAAAGCCTAAATAACAAAAGCCTTAGACTGCAGTGCAGGTACAAGAAAGTTTTGGTAAAGCCATTGAAAGTCTTTAAGCCAAAGTCACCATTTAGAGGAGCCCATGTCCCCAAAAAAGATGTCCTTTTCATTCTAGGGGACTGGAATGCTAAAGTAGGAAGTCAAGAAACACCAGG
>SJYX01013721.1:20092-30625 GCA_006410675.1 Oreotragus oreotragus
TTGAATAGAAGGAATGAAATTTGGCTTAGAAATTAGATTGGCAATTAAGAACTTGTAGAAAGGTTGAAAAATACATGGTACCCCAACAGAAAGCTCTGTTTTTCAGATTCCTTTTTCTCACAGCCAGGAAACAGATACCTCTAGAATGCAAGCCTCATAAGGGCAGGTTCACTGCTTTATCTCCATCATCTGACGCAAAGCAGTGATCGGCACTTGCAGATGCTCTATTACTATTTTGGAGTTGAAAGTAGGAATGGGTGAGTCCTTATGCCTTTCAAGAGTGGGTGCAGGTGTGCATGGAGTTAGAGGGCTGGCCCAGGCATACACCTTTGCCCTCCCTCAGCTCTGATCCTTCCTGAGGGCCTTCTGCAGGGAAGGCTCAGCCTACACTGGCTGCTTCCTCATCTAGCCTTTTTGAGCTTGTAGATCATAGAGGACATAGATGGCTCCTCCTTCTCTCAGCTTCCACCCCCAAGGATGAGGAAAGATGAGGCCAAAACTGAAAACTTTTGAAAGCAGGAAGGTTGTGTTCTGGCTGGTAGTAGGATGATTTAGGGAAGATGAATGCAAGATAAAAGAATGAGTCCATTTGTAGATCTGTTTCGGAGGCTTCAACACTATGAAATGTAATAAGAAGAGCTCAATTAAGCAACTGGCCAGTTATTGATTCAGAACACAAATTACAGACTGTTTCACAAGTTACAAACAATTAAGATTTAACCTAAATTTAAAGAAATGAATGAATATAGGATTTGCTTATGATGGTTGTAAGATCTTCATGAAACATCCAAAAGGAAAGAGGCATTTATGGAACTGGGGTTAGAAGGAGAGACATCAAACGCAAATTTGAGGAGCATTCAGAGTGGTTCAGGTGCTGGAGGAAAGCACATGGGGTTCATTTTCCTGTCAGTGGGACTTGGGGTTGGAGAGAGAGAGAAAATGAGATGTATAGCATCTCACCTCTGATTTTCAGAATCTAGAACATGTGCCAATTGTTATTGATTTTAGATTAGCTCAAACCATTGCAGTTCAGTTACTTAATTGGGAGTAATGGCTGAAAGCACTCTACTGTCTTACCCTTTCAAGTTTTTATTCCCTGCTCATATTCAGCAATGCATTTCCTGCTTGCTGTTCATGTAGTGGTTCTACCTCTGTGATTGCTATGTGATTCTCTTCTCAAATCCTTTGAAGGGAATAACTTGTTTCCTTTTTAGCTCCCCCTGATGCCTGAGGTAAAAGAGTCTCTGCTTTGTTGTTGATGTTCAGCTGCTAAGTCGTGTCTGACTCTTTGCGACCCCATGGACTACAGCATGCCAGGCTTCCCTGTCCTTCACTATCTCCTGGAGTTTGCCCCAAATCATGTCCACTGAGTCGGTGATGCCATCCAACAGTCTCATCTTTTGTTATCCCCTTCTCCTCCTGCCTTCAATCTTTCCCAGCATCAGGGTCTTTCCTAATGAGCTGGCTCTTCACATCAGGTGGCCAAAGTATTGGAGTTTCAGCTGTAGCATTAATCCTTCCAATGAATATTCAGGACTGATTTCCTTTGGGATTGACTGGTTGGATCTCCTTGAAGTCCAAGGGACTCTCAAGAGTCTTCTCCAACACCACAGTTCAAAAACACCAGTTCTTTTGCACTCAGCCTTCTTTATGGTCCAACTCTCACATCTGTACATGACTACTGGAAAAACCATAGCTTTGACTATGTGAACCTTTGTTGACAAAGCAATGTCTCTGCTTTTTAATATGCTATCTAGTTTGGTCATAACTTTCCTTCCAAGGAGCATGGCACGCCTTAGGATTATTCTGAAGTTTCATGTAGATAACACTAATTATGACCAAATTTGTGTGCATCACTTTAACCATGCCACAGGCATGGAAGCTTCTAGAAGAGCTTTGATCTTATCTCTCCATACTCTCTACATTTATTGCAATGCAAATCCATACGAATGTATGCTGATTTCTCCGTTGTATTTTGTGGTCTCTGACCACAATCAGTGACCACAGCATGCAGAAAATGCATTGCTGAATATGAGCGGGGAATAAAAACTTAAAAGTCACAGACTTTCAACTAGTCTGTAACAGCTAGTCTGTATTAGAGGGATGTACACATTAAGGTGCTGGATAAGACTCTTGAGAGTCCCTTGGACAGCAAGGAGATCCAATCAGTCCATTCTGAAGGAGATTAGCCCTGGGATTTCTTTGGAAGGAATGATGCTAAAGCTGAAACTCCAGTACTGTGGCCACCTCATGCAAAGAGTTGATTCATTGGAAAAGACTCTGATGCTGGGAGGGATTGGGGGCAGGAGNGACTGCAAAAAATCCAACCAGTCCATTCTGAAGGAGATCAGCCCTGGGATTTCTTTGGAAGGAATGATGCTAAAGCTGAAACTCCAGTACTTTGGCCACCTCATGCAAAGAGTTGATTCATTGGAAAAGACTCTGATGCTGGGAGGGATTGGGGGCAGGAGGAGAAGGGGATGACTGAGGATGAGATGGCTGGATGGCATCACGGACTCAATGGACGTGAATCTGAGTGAACTCCAGGAGATGTTGATGAACAGGGAGGCCTGGCGTGCTGCAATTCATGGGGTTGCAAAGAGTCGGACACGACTGAGGGACTGAACTGAACTGAACTGAAGAAACAGATAAACAATTGAGAAAACCAATGAAAGCAAAAGCTGGGGTTTTTTTGAGAATATGAATATAATTGATAAAATTTGATCAGGAAAAATATGAGAAAAGACACAAATCACTAATATCAGAGATGAAGTTGATGATATTTTATAATTATTAAAATGATAAAAAAGAATTATTATTAACAATTTTATGACAACCAGTTCAACAATTAAGATGAAATAGACAATTCTTCAAAAGACACAATCAAAGTTCATTGTTTTACTCTGCTCTCATCTGGAGTTTGTGATCCAAGCTCACTAGTTGTTGGCAAAATTTATTTCTTTGCAGTTTTAAGACAGAGATTCTCATTTTCTTGCTGGGTATTGGAAGTGGGTCACTCTCTGCAACTAGAGGTTGACCTCACATTCCAGCCACATTGCCTTCTCACAGCATGGCACCTTATTTCTTCAAAACCAGCAGAATATTTCCCAGTGTGCTAAGACAGTATATTGTCAAAAGAGCGACTGTCCCATCACCTTTGCCATACAATATAACCTAATTAAAGTCTAAGCCACATTTTTAGAGAAGGAAATGGCAAACCACTCCAGTATTCTTGCCTGCAGAATCCCAGGGACGGGGGAGCCTGGTGGGCTGCCGTCTATGGAATCGCACAGAGTCAGTGATGACTGAAGCGACTTAGCAGCAAGCCACATTTGAAGGCAGGGGATTTTTACAGAGGATGTATAACAGGGAGAAGATCTTAGGGACCAGTTTAGAATACTACCCAACACAATCAGGAAAGAATAGATAAACTGAATAGCTTTACATCCAATTTCTAAAAATTGAACTTGTAGTTAATAATCTTCCCACAAAGAAAATTTCAGGCCTAGATGGTTTCACTGGAGAACTCTACCACTATTTTAAGAAAATAACAACAATCCTACACAAATGTCAAGAATTTTTTTTTTGAGCACTTATTGTGAATTTTATTTAATTAAATTGTCTCTGACAACTTAAACTACCATTAAAGAGTTAGGTGGTGCTAGTGGTAAAGAACCCTGCCAATGCAGGTTAGACATAAGAGATACCAGTTTGATCCCTGGTGGGGAAGATCCCCTGGAGAAGGGAATGGCAACCTACTCCAGTACTATTGCCTGGAGAATCCCATGGACAGAGGAGCCTGGCAGGATACAGTCCATAGAGTCGCACAGTCAAACACGACTGAAGAGACTTAGCAAGTCAAAAATTTAGTGCTGAATATTTTTAACCTTTCAAATGCCTGAAAGAGTACATTAACCATCCTTAACATATTAGGGCCTTCCAGAGAAATACAGACAATAGGAAATAAATGTATATATAAAACAAGATCTATTATGGGGAATTGGCTCATGCAATTATGGAGGCTGAAAAGTCCGGCCCAGTGCAGTCTACAAGTGGAGATCCGGGAAAGTTAATGGCATAATTGATCTGGAGGCCTGAATATCAGGTGACTCAATGGTGCAAATCCCAGTCAAAGGGCAGAGGACAACTGTCCCTTCTTCCACTTTTAGTTCTGTTCAGGCCCTTAGCTGATTGGATTATACCCACCCACCTTGGAGAGGGCAATCTACTGAGCCCACCAATCAATTCAAATGCCAATCTTAATAAAACATCATCACAGGCACACCCAGAAATGTTAACTTGGGACATCCCATGGCCCAATCAAATTGACACAAAGTTAGCCTTTAAAAGAAGCAATATTCAAATTCAATATAAACTGTGGTCTTTAATTAATAATAATGTGTCAATATTGGCCAATTTAATTTTAACATATGTACCACATTAATGTAAGATGTTAATAATAAGGGAAAATGTACAGGGAAGTAAAAGAAATGAGTATATGAAAACTCTACTTTATGCTCAATTTTCCCATAAGCTTGAAGCTTTTTTGGAAACTGAAATCTTTAAACAAACAAACAAAAAAATTAAAGTGAGGAAATATTCCCCAACTCATTTTATTAATATGCCAACAGATTTACAATAAAACAAAAGCAAATAACAACACTAAAGAAAATGATAAACCAATAACCTTCAGGAACTTGATGACAAAATCTTAAAAAGAAATTTAGCTAATCAAATGCAATAACAAATAAGAAGGATAACACATTACAAGTGGAGCATATCACAAGAATGGAAGATTGGTTTAACATTTGGAAACCAATCATAGAAAGTCACCATATTAGCAGACTAAAAATAAAAAACTATATGGCAAAAAACTATATGGCCATCTCAATAGACACAGATAAATCATCTGAGAAGGCCAACATCCATTCCAGATAAAATTTCTCAACAAAGAACTGAAGGGAATTTCCTCAATCTGATAAAAGGCATCTATAAAATATTTACAGTAAACATGATTAATGGTGAGAGACTGAATGTGTTTCCCCTAAGATTAGGAATAAAGCAAGAATGTCTGCTTTCACTACTACTATTCAATATTGTACTGGATATTTTACCAGTAAAATCAGGGAAGGAAAAAGGGGGAAAAAAACTCAAAGATTGGAGAAGTAAAACTGCATTTATTCATATGATTATCTATATGGAAAATCTGATGAAATCTAGAAAAAAGCTATTAGAACTAATAAACAGGTTTAGCAAGCTTAAAAGATTCAATAGTCAATTGTTTTTCTATATAATAACAACAAACAATTTTTAAAAACCAATGCCATTTAGTAGCATCAAAATTTTTGAATAACAGAGGTAAATGTGACAAAAGACATGAAAGACCTGTACACTAAAAACTAAAATATTTCTGAAAGAAATTAAGGAAGATCTAAATAAATTGATAGATATACTGCATCCATGATTTGGAAGATTCAGTAACAGTAGATGTCAACTCCTTTCAAAATGATGTACAGATTCAATGAAATAGCAATCAGAATTCCAACAAGATTTGTATGTGTGTGTAAATTGACAGGATGATTCCAAAATTTAGATTAAAAATAAAAAGGACCTAAAATGACCAAAACAAATTTGAAAAAGAACAAAGTTGCAGTACAAAACACCAATTGATTTCAAGAGTTATTATAAAATGACATTAATCAAGACAGTGTGATAGTGGTATAAAGGAGACAAATAGATCAGTGGAACAGAACAGAAAGTCCAGAAACAGACCCACACATATATGGACAATCAACATGTGACGAGGTTGCAAAGGCAATTGAGTGAAGAAAGGAGAGAGAGTCCTTTCATTAAATTCCGCTAGAGCAATTGAATACCTGTGTGCAAAAAAAAAATTTTTTTTCAATCATAACTTGTACCACATAAATAAAAATCAACACAAAATGAACCATAGATCTAAATGCTAAATCTAAACCTATAAAATTTCTAGAAGAAAACATAGGGCAAAAAATCTGTGTGACCTGGTATTTGGCAAAGATTTCTTATATACCACACTCAGAGTTGTTGTTGTTGTTCAGTCGCTCAGTCATGTCTGATTCTTTGTGACCCCTGGACCACAGCATGCCAGGCTTCCCTGTCCTTCACCATTTCCCAGAGCTTGCTCAAACTCATGTCCACTGAGTTGGTGATGCCATCCAACCATCTCATCCTCTGTCATCACCTTCTGCTCCTCCCTACAATCTTTCCCAGCATCAGGGTCTTTTCTAAGGAGTTGGCTCTTTGCATCAGGTGGCTAAAATATTGGAGCTTCAGTATCAGGCCTTCCAATGAATATTCAAGATTGATTTCCTTTAGAATTGTCTGGTTGGACCTTCTTGCAGTCCAAGGGACTCTCAAGAGTCTTCTCCAACACCACAGTTCAAAAGCACCAAATTTTTGGCATTCAGCTTTCTTTATGGTCCAACTCTCACATGCTGGGGTCCTGCCCTGGTGGATCCAGGGAATTTGAAGGGGAGATGGCATAGGCAAGGAAAAACTTATTTATTTAGAAATATAAAAGAAATTAAGAAGAAATAGTATAGTAGGAAAATTTAGTGGAGAAAAGAGGCTGAATAACTTGGTTTACATGGAAAGCCAATAAAGTTCCAGACAAGGAACTTGCATCATCTACATTGGGCCACCGGTGCCCAGTTGAATATTGAAGGGTGCCCCGCCTTAGGCTCCCTTTCACACGGATCTTGAAAGCCAGGGCAAGTAAGTAGACTCGGTGAGCCTCCACGTTCCAGATGGGAATTCAGCCAGAAAAGGAGGGGGAGGGAGAGGGAGAAAGAGAGAGACAGAGAGACGGGGGAAACCAGATTTCCAAGAAACTAGTCCAAGAGACTAGTCCGAGAAACTGGTCCATCCTTTATTGTTCAGAAGGCCTTTTATACTTTTGATTGTACATAGAGATCAATGGATAATACAAAATTATGCAGTGTCAACAGTCCTGACTCTTATCGAGACCAGGCCTTC
Organism: Oreotragus oreotragus; assembly: GCA_006410675.1. Taxonomy (NCBI): domain Eukaryota; kingdom Metazoa; phylum Chordata; class Mammalia; order Artiodactyla; family Bovidae; genus Oreotragus; species Oreotragus oreotragus. Next base: position 27,107 of record SJYX01013721.1, read on the forward strand.
TCTACATACCTGTCTTAGGTGATTTACATCATCTTCCAGCCAGAAGGCCAATTAACATTTTACAGCCCTTTTCTGATAAGGGTAATAGTGTTGTTCTTCCCAAAGTCTGGTGCCACTCTCAAAAAGCACTAAATAAAGTTACATTCTTACATAGCAAGGATACAACAATTTATAACAATGAAAGAAGTACAGTGATTTATAACAAAGAGAAAAGTAATTAACTCAAAAACCTAGTGTTGCTAACATCAAAACTACTATATTCCTATTTCTGCATCCCAATTACATTGATTAATATCCTCCCAGGTGCCTAAAAGATAAAGGATATGGAGCCCTGGCAGCAAGTATTAACTCAACAAACTCTTCACCAAACTAATTCTTAACTCTAAAAGGCTCTATATCTTTAAGATATTTAAGCTTTGTGCCTCTTGCGGTTGGGGGGCTGTAAACAATTCACAAATTGTAAAGCAGACCGGTCAGATAGGTTAGAAAGCCACCAAAGGGGTTAAGCCAAGACATTCCTTTCATATGCAGGAGACTGAAGCCCTGAGTTGACTTTTTTCCAGAAAATGTTAGAAGAGTGATAAGCACAGTAATAAGGCAGGCAGACTCTGTTTTTTGGGGGTAGATGTTCAGGAAAACCCAGGGGGAGCCCCTGAAGCCTGACTTGCCTTGCCCATCAGGCCTCTCCGCATGACCTTGTCATGGGTGGGATCTCCCGTGCTGGCTTCCAGCATCCGCATCCATACATGACTACTGGAAAAACCATAGCTCTGACTATATGGACCTTTGTTGGTGAAGTAACATCTCTGCTTTTTAATACACTAAGTTTGTTATAGCTTTTTCCCAAAGAGCAAGCGTCTTTTAATTTCATGGCTACAGTCACCACCTGCCGTGATTTTGGAGCCCAAAAAAATGAAGTCTGTCACTACCCATAAAAGATCAAACTGATAAACTACACTTCATTACAATTTAAATCTTCTACTCTTCATAGTTAAATGCTTCATTTCATTTATATGATATTCTTGGGAAAAAACTATCATGGGAGAGTATCAATCAATGGTTTCCAAGGATTATAGTGGGAGGTATAATAGAATGTGACTTTAAAAGACAGCATGAAGGAAATTTGAAGAGTAGTGGAAACAATTATGGTGTTCTTTACACGAAACTATACATGTGTTAAAACTTATGGAACTGCTTTAAATATTCAGGTACCGGTTTTTGTGTGAACATTAAGTCTTTATTTTAAACTTCCAGGAGTATAATTGCTGAGTCATATGGTAGTTAAATGTTTAATCCTTTGTTTTGTTTTTAGAAACTGCCAAACAATTCATCATCCCATCTTACATTCCCACTGGCAATGTATGAATGATAGTGTCTCTGTATCCTTATCACTATCACTTTAAAAAATTTTTCTTTATTTTTAATTGAAGGATAATTGCTTTACAGTATTGTGTTGGTTTCTACCAAACATCGGCATGAATCTGCCATAGGTTTACCCATGTCCTCTGCCAACTTGGACTACAAGGAAATCAAACCAATCAATCCTAAAAGAAATCAATCCTGAATATTCATTAGAAGGAGTGACACTGAAGCTGAAGCTCCAATACTTTGGCCACCTGATGCAAAGAGTCAACTCATTAGAAAAGACCCAGGGAAAGACTGAGGGCAGGAGGAGAAGGGGACAACAGAGGACAAGATGGTTGGATGGCATCACCGAATCAATGGACATGAGTTTAAGCAAGATCTGGGAGATGGTGAAGGACAGAGAAACCGGGTATGCTGCAGTCCATGGGTCACAAAGAGTTAGACATGACTGAATGACTGAACAACAACCTCCCACTTGAACATCTGTCCCATCTCCCTCCCCATCCCACCCCTCTAGGTTGTTACTGAGCCCAGGTTTGAGTTCCCTGAGACATACAGCAAATTCCTATTGGTTATCTATTTTACATATGGTAATGTATGTTTCCATGTCATTCTTTCCATACATCCTACTGTCTTTTTCCTCTCCCACCCCCACCCATGTCCACAGGTGTATGGTACTATCTCATTACAGTTTTAATATGCATTTCTCTGATGGCTAGTGAATTTTTTAGTTCAGTATAAGAAAGACTTTACTGGCATTTAGACTTATCCAGAGATGGATTGGGCATCTTTGGTAATTAGCAAGCTATTTAGGGGAGTGTGTAGGCACAAATGTGTAATTCACAGACATCAGATGGAATGGTGGAAGCTTAGATTTTATCTAGACCAACTCCCACATTGTACAATTGAAGAAATATATGCCTAGAGACACACAGGACTTTGCTCAAAGTCAAGCATAAATTCAGCAGAGAATCAACATTCATGACGAACATCCAGAGTTACCTGTTAAGAAAGTTGAGGTATTAGGACGCAATGTGGTAACTGTAGTAGTTACATAACTGCATAACTGTTGCATAACTGTTGAGTCACAGATTTCACTGAGATTTGTCATGTTGTTTGACTTTATTAATTCATTTATATAGAAAACATTTAACATGAAAACAACTTTAACATGAAAGTCACTGTGAAGCTTAAGATGTAATATTTAGAATATATTAAAATTACTTCATCTTTAGTTTCAATGTTATAAATTAATTAACATAGAAAGTACAGTGCTATGATCAGTTGTGATGGCTAATGACTGTTTTATTAATTTATTTATTTTAATTGGAAGTTAATTACTTTACAATATTATAGTGGTTTTTGCCAAACATTGACATGAATCAGCCATGGGTGTACATGTGTTCCCCATCCTGAACCCCCCTCCCACCTCCCTCCCCATCCCATCCCTCAGGGTCATCCCAGTGCACCAGCCCTGAGCACCCTGTCTCATGCATTGAACCTGGACTGGGTATCTGTTTTACATATAATAATATTCATGTTTCAATGCTATTCTCTCAAATCATCCCACCTTCACCTTCTCCCACAGAGTCTAAAAGTCTGTTCTTTACATCTGTGTCTCTTTTGCTATCTCATTTTTAGGGTCATCATTACCATCTTTCTAAATTCCGTATATATGCATTAGTATACTGTATTGGTGTTTTCCTTTCTGGCTTACTTCACTCTGTATAATAGGGTCCAGTTTCATCCACCTCATTAGAACTGATTCAAATGCATTCTTTTTAATCAGTTCAGTTCAGTCGCTCAGTCATGTCCGACTCTTTGCAACCCCATGAATCGTAGCACGCCAGGCCTCCCTGTTCCATCACCATCTCCCGGAGTTCACTCAGACTCACGTCCATCGAGTCCGTGATGCCATCCAGCCATCTCATCCTTGGTCGTCCCCTTCTCCTCCTGCCCCCAATCCCTCCCAGCATCAGAGTCTTTTCCAATGAGTCAACTCTTTGCATGAGGTGGCCAAAGTACTGGAGTTTCAGCTTTAGCATCATTCCTTCCAAAGAAATCCCAGGGCTGATCTCCTTCAGAATGGACTGGTTGGATCTCCTTGCAGTCCAAGGGACTCTCAAGAGTCTTCTCCAACACCACAGTTCAAAA
>SJYX01013722.1:4823-71991 GCA_006410675.1 Oreotragus oreotragus
CTAATGAGGTGGATGAAACTGGAGCCGATTATACAGAGTGAAGTAAGCCAGAAAGAAAAACACCAATACAGTATACTAACACATATATATGGAATTTAGAAAGATGGTAATGATAACCCTGTATGCGAGACAGCAAGAGAGACACAGATGTATAGAACAGTCTTTTGGACTCTGTGGGAGACGGAAAGGGAGGGATAATTTGGAGAATGGCATTGAAACATGTATACTATCAGGTAAGAAACAAATCGCCAGTCTAGGTTTGATGCAGGATACAGGATGCTTGGGGCTGGTGCACTGGGATGACCCAGAGAGATGGTATGGGGAGGGAGGTGGGAGGGGGGTTGAGGATGGGGAGCACGTGTATACCTATGGTGGATTCATGTTGATGTATGGCAAAACCAATACAATATTGTAAAGTAATTAGCCTCCAATTAAAATAAATAAATTTAAAAATAAATAAATAATGCACTGTTTAGATTATTTAAAAAAATAATGGTGTAGCGTCTCTCGGGGGAACGAGACAGACTGGGACCTGGAATCCTTTGCCAAAGGGCTGCAGTGCTTGCACCTGGACACACTTCTCTTTAAGCAACAAAATACAAAGAAACTGTATGAGACTAAAACAAATGCATGTATGTACAGTTGGGGCAAATTCTAGACAAAGGATACAAAGAGACCAAAAATCCCAAATGCCACTTTTGAAGAGCCTGGAGCAAAACCAGGGTACTGGGCACACAGCACAACCGAAGGGGTGGGCAAATCACCTAAGCCACCCCTCGAGCCCCACCCCTCGACATACCTCTACCCTCAACCCACATTGGGAGCAAGCTCCACCCCTCCTCTGGGACTAAACAAGCAAGGGAAGGGAACCTGTTTGTTCTTGCTTCCCTCTGCTTGCAGCAGAGGCCCCCCAATAAAACCTTGCCTGAAAAACCAACTTGTCCACAAATTCTTTGATGCCACTTCCATTGAGAGGTGGAGTCTGTACCTTTCCATGGAATGTGGAAGGGCATGTGATGGACAGACCAGTAGGGCACAGTGGAAGTAATGCTATAATGCAGGCGAGAGTGTCAAAGGCTACACAGTTTATGACTTTTTTAAGTGGCCCTTAGTGCTCTGCCATGTAAAAAGCGGGAAGTCACTGTGCTGTGAGAAAGCATAGTCCAACTGAAGAAGCCCTTCCGGGGGCGCAAGTCTCAGCACACGTCCCAGCAAGCAGCCAACATCAGCTCCCAGGACCACACCTTCTACCTTCTGAGCTAACATCAGCTCCCAGGACCACACCTTCGGAGTCATCTTACACTGAGGCCCCGAATCTAGAGATAAACCATCCCCACTGTATTCTTTCCAAATTCTCGATCCATAAAATCCGTAAGGATGATAGACTATTTTAAGCTGCTAGGTTGTTTTGATAAACAGATGGATGACTTGAACTTCATGGCAAAGGAATAGGCTTTTAAAGGGAAAACATTTTGCCTCTGTGAGGGAGGGAATTGGGGAACACTGGATGCTCTTGCTGTTTTCTAACATAAGGTGATAAAACTGTGAATGAGTCTTAGGGCAGGAGGAGTGAAGGGCAGGGACAGGTACTGTACTGACTGAAAGGGGGAAAAAGATGCTCTTACCACTGATAAAATATTAAGAAAAGGAAGAAGAATCATAGATCAAGTCATAACATTTTCTTAAACGAGCCCTAGGCTTGACCTAATTAGACGCATTTTACAGATGAATTCTCAGTTCCAGAGTGGTTGAGTGACTTGTCTAGTCTCACATGTGACTCTGGTCACTATCAGAGCTGAGTTAGTTAAGTCGCTCAGTCATGTCTGACTCTTTGCGACCCCATGGACTATATAGCCTACCAGGCTCCTCCATCCATGGGATTCTCTAGGCAAGAATACTGGAGTGGGTTGCCAAGGCCCTCCTCCTTGCTCCCACCTCCTCTGGGTGATCAGTAAGGACTTCCATAGGACAGTGATGGAGAACGCCAAGATGACCCCAGAGCAGAGAAGTGTGAATGACTGCTGAAAACGTAGATAAAATAATAGCCCAGGGAGGAGGGGAGGATGCAGGAAGTTCTGTCAAACCACTCACCCCAGCCTCTAAGATAAAACCATCAAGGTGGTAGGGAGTGGAGCCTTTAATGGGAGAAGTGAAGGGACTATAATTATCTGAGAACTGGTAGGATTGGGCCCTCTGAGAGTTTACGTGATGAAAAGACATTCAGAAGCTCATTTGGGGAGGGAGATGCCCACAGAGAGGAATCTGGGGGCTGCTGCTTAGTTTGAACCACCAACTTGCTTTCTAGCCTATCCAGTTTCTTTCACAGAGAAAGATCAACAGGTAAAAATCCAAGCTGCAGCATGCTGCCTGGGAATAAACACCATGTATAGAGTGTCACAGACATGTATAGAGTTTCTTTATATCCCAAGAAACAAAGAAGGAGAGAAGGTAGAAGCTGTAGGGGTCCCTAATAAGCAGCCTCCTGATTTCTGGGCTTCTAATTCCTGAAAGCAAAAATGAGACTATTAACAGAAACTGGGGGACTTCCCCTAGTGGTCCAGTGGTTGAGAATTCAATCCCTGGTCTGAGAAATAAAAATCCCAGGTGCTTATGGCTGGGGTCGGTGGACGCCGCTAAGGCCTCGTGCTGCAATTGCTGAGCCCACGTCCTCTGGAGCCCAGGCACCGCAATGAGAGAGGCCTGCGCATCACAAAGAAGACGCGGCACAGTCAAAACTCATTGGGAAAGGTCCAGTGCGCAAGGCAGAGGGCAGGAACCCAGTGAAACACAGATCTGTAAATGCTCCCGTAAGAGCCCTCGGAGTTCCTCCCAGTCCCAGAACGCAGCTAATCTCAATGACCTCTTCCCCCCACACCACCAGCAGCTGGAGGAATTCCAGCTTATCTCGTTCTCACAGCTTAAAGACCAAGCTAACATTTCTTCAAAGATTTCCAATTTAAACATTTTTTTGAAAACTACTACTGTGAAGCATCATTTCAGCTGCATTTTGGTTCCCAGCTTTTTTGTATCCTTTGATTAAAAGGATGAAAACACTGATTATCTGAGTGAATTCAACTGTGCTGGCCCCGAAGCAGAGATGCCTACCACTCAAAACCCCACACCATACCGGGCTTGCTCTCCAAAGACATATCCTGACTTCAGACTCAGAGATCCTTTTTTTTTTTTTTTACTTTATTTTCCTTTAGAGACTCAGAGATTCTGACCCAGTAAGAGAGATGGGACCCAGAAATCTCTCCATATTCAAGCTTTTCAGATTCCTCTAGTGAAGAGAAAGGTTTGGAAACCACTCTGGTACTGAATATTTACATGCATTTTGAGTTTAAAGAATTTGTATAAGCCAGCTAACTTCCCCCATGCAGTTGTACTTCTAAAAATATTAATAAAATTTTTAAATATATCTCAAAAGTGTGAGGGGAGGAGGGGGAAGGTAAGGAGATTGAATGAGGGACCTTGTAAATTCTGACAAGCAGTAGTAACTTCTGAAAATACCTCCCAAACGGTATTTTCAGAAGTTACTGCTTGTTTTTCACTTCTCCTCAAAATGCGCACATACAAATTTTTGTCTTACCAGCTGGCCATCACATGAACTTCTAAGATCCACCGTTCCTGTAAGCCACCACTCACAGGTGCGTGTCACACCTCTAATCTTTAGTTTCTTCTCCTTTCTTACAGTAGGAACCACTGTTCCGGCAAACACAACACCGAGCTTCATCCTTGCTCCCCAAGCCAGTGACTCCACCTACTGGAGGCCAGCTTTTATAGGCTACTTGGGTAATGCAGCTGATCAGCCAGATTGGGAACTGCTATTTTCAACAGCCTACCTCACTTTTCTAAAGTGATGTGTCCTTCCAGGTGAATGACATTAAAGGAAATAAATCTTACTCCTTTGGAAGACTGAAAAAAAAAAATGAGACAAAATGTCTTATAATCTGAGACACATTTCTTCACGCTGATATCAATGAAGCCCTGCAAACATCTAAACCCTGAATAAGTGCATCAGTTAAAATCTATTCCCCATGCTTAAAAGAAGTGATAACACCTTCTAACTGGCTAGTTTGCTAGGAAAGAGGATTTGAGTTGTGAGGTGCCCTGCCATGAGTTAAGAACCATGTGAACTTAATTCAAATTGATTAAAAGCACTCTGCTTAGATTTCATTGGCTAGTTCTAATCTGATTGGATGAGGTGGGGTGAAGTCACTCAGTCGTGTCCGACTCTTTGCGACCTCGTGGACTGTAGCCTACCAGGCTTCTCTGTCCATGGGGTTCTCCAGGCAAGAATACTGGAGTGGGTTGCCATTTCCTTCTCCAGGGGATCTTCCCGACCCAGGGATTGAACCCAGGTCTCCCAAGTTGGAGGCAGACGCTTTAACCTCTGAGCCACCAGGGAAGTTAATCTGATTGGATTGGAACTGGAAATTTTGTAACGGTGGCAGTGTCTGAGTTCAAAGTATTGCTTAAAAACAAAACAAGCAAATGCTATTGTGGATCAGTGTAAATTCTGCTGAGCTAGCACTAACTTCTGAAAACACCTTTTTGGGAGGAGAAAATTTTGACACTTTTTAGAGCAAAGTGAAACTTCTGATTAGAAAGACACCACTAAAGGGATTTTTGTGTTCTTGAAGGCTTAATGTGTCTAAACAAACATTTCTCTTCCAGTTAGTGAGATGCAGAAGGAAAGACTGATTGTAGCAATAAATATACAATTTGATTCCCTCAACTGAAACAGCCATTGAATTCAGGAAGAGAAGAAAAGTGTAAGGATTTTGTTAAAGTTTCATGCTAGATAGAAGATATTTGGAACTTGTGCTAGTCATGGGAAAGGTCTGATAGAATTTAAAGTAAATTATTAAGACACATACTAATCAAACTCTAGAACTGACACATGAATCAAATTAAAGTATAACTAATAGTAGGTCTTGATTAGCCACAGATTTAAAACCACAACTGGCTTTATTAGGTAGTAAAGGTAATTTTTCAGTCTTCATTTTATTAAATTCTATATATATCTGCAATGGCAATCCACTCCAGTACACTTGCATGGAAAATCCCATGGATAGAGGAACCTGGTGGCTACAGTTCGTGGAGTTGCAGAAGGACATGACCTAGTGACTAAGCAACAACAAATATATATCTCTCACCTGGTCCCAAACTCTGAAGAGAAAGAAAGAGGTGTTATACAGCTCTTAAAACTCCAGCATAATATGTCAGCTTTTCCTTCAATTCCAGGGGCTACCCCAATTTTCTAATAATTTATTTTTAGCTTAAGTTAGTTTCTGCTGCTTGCAACCAACCAAAACAAATAGAAAATCACTCCATAAATATTTATCTGAAACTTAGATTTATAATAAAATCAACATTAAATTTAGGAGTATATGTTATGGAATAGTATTTGTTGTCATTCAGTCGCAAAGTTGTGTCCGACTTTTTGTGACCCCATGAACTATAGGCTTCCCTGTCCTTCACTATCTCCCAGAGTTTGTTTAAACTCATGTCCATTGAGTTGGTGATGCCATCCATCTCATATACTGCCACTCTCTTCTCCTCTAAGGAAAGAATGCCTTTATCATAAGTCCTATTGCTCCTACCTGTAACTTTCAATACTCTATAGCCCAAGCTTTATGTAAATCATATTGCCAACAGCAGGACTCATTTTTTATTATCATAAACCCTATTATTATTAACTTGGGATGCCAGGTTTATCTTAAATTATAGCCAATTCTATTCACCATTGTTTCATGGTTTATTTCAAATTGATTGCAAGATAAATCTAATGATTATTAAACTAGAAGGGAACATAATAAAGATTTCTGAGAGCTTAATTTTATCTCAAGTCTGTATGTGTTATCTTTAAAATATACTTTTTTATTTCCTCCAAGAAATAGTATCAAATTATTCCTTGCTCTAATAAATTATTATGTAAAGCTATATTTTAAGAACCAAGTAATTTTCATGTCATTCTAAAGTGCTTGCTAAAAAAATTATATTAGATAAGATTTAGCACTGTTGGAAATGAAGTAATCTTTCAAAATGGAATTAGTATATACCTAAAATGAGCAAAAGCTAAGTGTGTCACAGGTATCACCTTAATCTATTCTTTTTGTACAATTTGTGAAATATTTTCAAGGATTATATTTTCTTGAAATGATGAAATAGATGTAGCCCTATTACTTATAGTGATGAAGTCATATGATGTTGTATGCTGCAAAACTGGAATCAGAAATAAGATGGTGAAACATTGTAAGGACATGGATATGAGATTACAGAAGAATTTTGGGAAAGTTTTTCAGCCTTGTTACATACAAACTCTGTCAAGTTCAAATTTTCACAAGCAGAGAATGCTAAATTTCTGACTACTCATGTAAATTTTGGAAGTACCAGGCAGACCCCTTGATTCTAGTCCCCTCAAATCATTCTCACCCTTCTGCTGCTTTCTAGAATCCCACCAGACATCCTGTGTCAGTGAATAACATATATGCCACTCAGTTCTAGGATTCATAGTGATTTAGGAACTTGGCTTGATGGAAAGGACCTCTGCTTTAATCCCAGCTCAGTCACTTGCTAGGCTGCAGAAACTCTGGCTACGGTAGTACGTGCCACAGTTCCCATTACTTTATAAGAGTTCTTTGAAAAAGGGTGATCCTCCCAGCATTCTGCTCCACAGAGAAAGCTCAGACTCTCATAGGCCTCTCTGAAACCAGTCCTTTCAGATCACAACTTGGCCACTCCCAGGAGGGCTGGGACCATCTCAAAGCCCTGAACCATGTCATTCCTAAGCCAGCATTAGATTTGTCCAGTGATTCCATCTCCCTGCTGCTTTAGGGCAACTTCATTTCAAAGGACCCTTAAGGTTCCTCTCAACAGGACTTCCTAACTTTGACCCTTTCAGGGTATAGAGTTTATGTTATCAGTTCCTTCTACCCCAGGAGACCCTGATCTCCTTATGTTGATCGTTCCACCTTATTTCTTGGGGCTTTGCTTTCTGGTTCAGACTGCTTCCCAGTTTTTGAGGAGCAAGAATAGACTACTTGCTTCCCTGGTGGTTCAGACAGTAAAGAATTTGCCTGCAATATGGGAGACCTGGGTCTGATCCCTGGGTTGGAAAGATCCCCTGGAGAAGGGAAGGGCGATTCACTCCAGTACTCTTGCCTGGAGAATCCCATGGACACAGGAGCCTGGTGGGCTACAGTCCATGGGGTCACAAAGAGTCGGACACGACTGAGTGACTAAGCACATAACAGGCTGCATTATCTGGCCAAGTGAAAGAACTCTATCAGAAGACAGACACAGGGACTGCTGTGTTATGATCTGGAGAAAGAGTTTACTAGGGAGTAAGGGGTCTGGTTTCTATTTTTGCCATTCTCTTCCCACTTTGGCAAGGTAGCAGTCAGGGTGGAGCAGATCAGGACAATGTAGGGCAAGAGGTGGCAGGTACAGGAAGGTGGTACTTGGTGAATTGTGCCAATCTGGATGGGGGGTGCAGCTTGTCTAGGAAAAGCAGTGCCTGGCAGTGACCTGAGAGCCATAGATGGACTAGAAGAGGAAAGAAACCCAAGGGGTGGTAGGAGGATGGTGGATTAGTAGAAGCAGGAGTGAGATATTCTAGCTCAAGAAGGAGATTGAGCCAGATACTACAGCTTAGTTGCACTGATTCATTGTCCTCCATTTAATTTTTTTTTTAACACAAACTAAGATGATTGGCTCATAAGACCAGAGTATTTTAAAATTTAGAGTAAGAATCACAGACTCCTAGAGCAGGAAACTTAGTGTTTGTTTATTCTCCACTAACTCCTTGAGTTAAATATGTCTTTACACCATCCCTGGCATATGCTTCCATGCCCCCTCCATGGATGTCAGTTCCTCAAATAACAGCACATTTTCACTGTTAGTTCAAATTATCAGGCCAGAGCCTCTCTGTAAGACTCCAAATGGATGGACTCAATGCCTCAACATCACTACTAATTACAGCTCTGGCCCTAGACTGAAACAGACAAACAGTTACATTCTAGGAACAGGTGTGGTTATACCTGCAGATTTTCAATTTGCCCCCCAAGAAGGGGTGAAACACAGAAATACTTTGTTATTAGACACAGTGTTTATATCTTCAGGAATGATTTTCAAGTACTGAATGATTCTGAATGGAGAGTATGTCAAGAGAAATAATGTATTTTTTTTCTGTGAAACCAGAGTTAAGATAGGGTGTCATACACAGAAGTACCTACTCATTATTTTATCCAATCAACACGTTTTAAGCATCTAATAGTGTGCAAGACTTTATGCACAGAGACAAAGAAGTCCAGTACGTATGGGCTAGTCTAAAACACAGAAGAAATTCCTAGGGCCCCGGGCCTCTAAGATATGTCCAAATTGCTTCAAGAGGTGAAAAGAACTGCTAAGTTTCTTGTAGCATAAGGGCTTTGAAGCACAGATCAGCAGAGGTGTGCTCAGAAAGAGCTGGGACCCTCAGGAGTGGACCACTGATGTGGACCGTGTGCCCTGAACCCACAGCTTCAAAGGCTCTGTCCATTTGACCTTACTTGTATTCTCTTGAGCAGAACATGGAAAGGTTTTATCTTAAAAAGAGCAGGCAACTAACAAGAAAAGGAAATGAAGAATGTCAATTAACTACTGTTTCCATGTTTCAAGGGCCTTTTTTCATGTAAAGCCATGCAACATGAAACAAAAAGTTCTGAATGCTACTGATTTCAAAGAGATGCAGAACTGACTGACTGTGATTCTCTAATTCAAACACTCAGGAGCCACCAGCTGGCAGGCAGTGAAGCCCAGCTGAACCAGGAGCAGAAATCGCCATGGAGTAGCTAGCGGGGTTGACACCTCCCGGGAGCAGAGGGAGACTTGCACACTGGAGGAAGTCACAGCAATGCCACCTCTTTCCCTAATTTTGTCCTTTACAATTCTTAACCATGGATTTCTCTTTTCTTGCTCATCCACCAACAGGAGAGAGCCAAATGCTACACTTATGTTTAATACATTAGAAACAATCATTGAACATAAAAGGACATTAAAAGAAATGAAATATCATTAACCTCAGACATGCAAAGAGCTGACTCATTGGAAAAGACCCTGATGCTGGGAAAGAATGAAGGCAGGAGAAGGGGATGACAAAGGATGAGATGGTTGGATGGTATCACCAAAACAATGGACATGAGTTTGTGCAAACTCCAGGAAACAGTGAAGGGCAGTGAAGCCTGGCATGCTGCAGTCCATGGTGTTGCAAAGAGTCAGACACGACTGAATGACTGAACAACAGAGGAAACAAGCTAACTGAGGTCACCACGAAGGGGAAGGAAGTTTGGGTCTCATTTCAATCTGTTCTTTTAATTGTCACAAATTTGTCATGAGCACGAAGTAAGAGATAAATGGGGCACAGACTACTCTGCATGTTGTGAGGGGGTGAAAACGCTCAGGCAGGGTGACGGGATCCTGGCGGAAGCAGAGTCATCACCCAGCCTTGTGTCACCATGAGCAGAAGCCTTAAGTGCAGCAGAGTGCTCAGCCTGGCCAAGGGAATGTTTAGAGCTGAGAGGAGTTTCTATCAGCTGCATCTCCATCAGTCCAAGAGTGAGACCTACCTTCCTGTGTGGGTAAGTGCTCAGCCGAGACACCTAATACACAATGGTCCTAACTTTTAGAAAATTCAGAATAAATGTGAGATCAGACGGAACCTATGCAACAACAAAATACAGACCTTTAGATACGTCACCAAAGTGCCGACATCACAAACGCCCTGCTGCTGCTGCTGGCGTTCAGTCACGTTGTTGTGTCTGACTCTTTGCGACCCCATGAACTGCAGCATGCCAGGCTTCCCTGTCCTTCACCATCTCCCAGAGTTTGCTCAAACTCATGTCCATTGAGTCAGGGATGCCATCCAACCGTCTCACCTTCTGTTGACGCCTTCTCCTCTTGTCCTCAGTGTTTCCCAGCATCAGGGTCTTTTCCAATGAGTCTACTCTTCACCTCAGGTGGCCAGAGTACTGGAGCTTCAGCTGTCACCTTTTAAAAGGATGCCCTTGCTATGGGATTTCATTTAAAAGAAATCTACTTTAGTGCATTTTAAATAGGTAAAATTACAAAAATTTTAGAAGTATGCCTTTTCATATAGCTTACAGCATACTGAATTATACTAGTAGCAGAAAAAAGTATCATCTTTATGAGATTAATCTTATAATCTTCATAAGAAGTCAGTGCCATTACCATTCATTTTTATTGTAAAGTTACTAGGTAATCATCTCATAATTGTGATATTCAAATATGAGATGTAAGACAATTTAAATTTAGGAAGAAAAATGACAATCAGTTGCTTAAAAAATATGATGGATTGTCCATCATCATATGTTTCCAAGCTTAAAAACAATGGAAAAATTTTTTTTCTATTCAAACTGTTTTCTCCTTTGTTCCTAAATATTTAGCACTTCAACCATTTAGTTGTTGAAATGCAAAGATTTCAATTGTATTGCTGAACTGGAAATTGCTGAGATCTGTAAAACTATCACTTATGAAAGAAAAAAGAATTTGCGCAAACCCTACACTAATTAAAGCTATGGATATACACTTTGCATGGAATGTTTGAGCCCCAGGTTAACAATCTCTGCTTTAGACTGGAGGTGACATGGACTCTAAGAAACGATAAAATATGTGGAAGCTGAAGGGGGTGCATCAACCCCCAGACAGCATCTGTTCCTCGTGCCCCCAGGCAGCCAGAGTGCCAACTGGAGAATGCCTTTGGCAGTCAACTTGTAGGGTCCAAGCTTTGCATAGGAACGACCTAGAACAGTGTCTTCACACAGGCCTGTGGAAGGCTGAGGGTCAAGGAGATGGGCCCGCTGGTCTGTCAGTGGGCATCAAAGCTCAAATTGAGCAGTGGGGCCTCAAGTCTCCTGCCTCCCCTCCAATCCAAGCAGCCTCATACATTTACTTAATGGGCTTCTGTATATGACTGTATTTGAAGGAAAGTTTTTGCAGCTAAAAAACATGGATAAGAGGATTGAAAAGTGCTGAAGGGTTATCTCTGGTGGTTTTTTTTTTTTTTTTTTAAGACCATTAGTGGTTATTTTCCTATTTTTGCTTTCTGCATCTTCCAAATTTTCAACAATGAAAAAGTATCACTTGTGTAATTAAAACACACACAAATTTATACTAAAATAAAAGAATAAACTGTGCCTACTTCTCCCCCCGCCCCCTGCAAGAAAAAGTGCTGAAAACAGGCTTTCTGTAGGGATTGTAGCATTTTGAATGTGAGTTGCAGTTTTCAAACATAAAGCACAGCTGTTTTGTCTCTAACCCTGAAGCTGTGAAAAAGGGGAATGATTTTGAAAGCGGGAACAGGAAGACTATTGAGAAAAGTGGCTGCTATTTCTAGGCTGAAGTCTCCCTGGCAACACTGTTCTCAGAAGCTATGCCTCCCTATGTGAACTTATCAGGATTCATGAGTGATGAATCCAGAGGATTCATAAGACCCTAAGTAAGCAGAGCCCAGAAGAGACTCGAGACAAAGCAGAGAGTCACGGCAGGCCAGAGAGATGCAACAGACAGACAGCGTCCTGCAGCAGGAGCTGCCTGTGGCCAGGGCAGTCCTGTGATCCACAGAGATCTGCAAGACCAGAGAGGTCGCTAAGTTTGCAGTCAGGAAGGTACGGATGAGGTTCCTGAGATGTGAGAGGGCTGACAACCTCAAGAAATGTGGTTGAAGAAAAAGAACAGCTTCAAGGAGTAGTTGCAAAGAGCAGAATGTGAACTTAGCAACTGACCTGTACAGGGAAACTGTAGCATTTTGGAAAACAAAAAAAAGACACGCGAAAGGAATCATTTAGAGGTGAGAAACTCTAAGACCACCACCATCAAAGAAACACTAAGCCCAGTGATATTACAGAACAAAGCATAAGAAGTTAAAAGAATAACTACAGCTTTCCTGACTACATTACAGAAATACCTCATTCAGTTGGATACAGCAATTCATAACTGTATGCATGCAATAAAAGATACATTAGAGATTTAAAAAATGAAAACAAGAAACCTAATGGAAACTAGACAGAGCCAGTGCAGAGAGAACCTGGGTCAGCTTCTCAATCAGCGTATACCTAAAGCAATGGTTCTCCAGTATGGTACCCAGCCCAGCAGCACTTGCAGTACCCAGGAGCTTGTTGCAAATGCAAATTCCCAGGCACCACCTCATATCTACTAAATCACAAGTTCCAGGAGTAAAGGCCAAGAATCTGTGCTTTAGAAAGTCTACCATGTTCTGCTGCTGCTGCTGCTAAGTCACTTCAGTCGTGTCCGACTCTGTGTGACCCCATAGACGGCATCCCACCAGGCTCCCCCATCCCTGGGATTCTCCAGGCAAGAATACTGGAGTGGGTTGCCATTTCCTTCTCCAATGTATGAAAGAGAAAAGTGAAAGTGAAGTCGCTCTGACACACACTAAATTTTGAGAACTATCAATCTGGAGGCACTGAAATCACCAGGAAAAGCTATTGGACACAGTAAGACAAAGCAAGGAGTACCAAAAGAGGATTATGCCAAATGTAGGCACATCCACCCTTTAGCTCCCCTTCATGGCCAGAACTCCTCCTCCTGGAGGAGGGCATGAGAACCCACTCCAGTATTCTTGCCTGGAGAATCCCCGTGGACAGAGGAACCTGGCACGCATGGTGTTGCAAAGAGTTGGACACAACTGAGCAACTAAGTACACGTGGCCAGAATCCCCATCTATCTCCCCATCCTAGCTCCAGTCACCACTGTCTGCTGCCTGGACTACTATAATAGCTTGGTGACCACATGTCTTGGTTTGATCAGAGAAGTCCTGGCTTGAACCTATGGTCCTGCTACAATGATAACAAGTCTCCCTTTCACTTTCAAAATTCTCCAGATTCTAAATTATATGGCTTCTCCAGTAATTCTCCAGGGTCTGCTCACCATTTGCCCTGCATCCACTCTTGCCCATCTCTGATATAGTCTCTTCCCAGAAGCTAAAAATATAAATTGTTCCTGTTATCTCTGTTTTAAAAAATCCTTCAATGACTCTTCATTGCTCTGAAATAAAATGTGAACGTCTCTCAATGACCCATAGCACCGATCCTTCCATCTTTGCCTCATTCCATATCCCTACTTGCTTTCTCTCTTCCAGGTACTTTAGCCTCCTGTTGTTACCTTCACAAGCCAAGTTCATCAACCCTCAAGGTCTCTGCACATGCTGGTTCTTCTTCCTGGACTGCTGTCAGGCTCCATCCCTCTGTCAAGGTTAGGTGCTCTTCTGCTTTCACTTAATAACATCCCAAATGAATTCTCAAATATTCTTTGAAGGTTTTAATGACTGCATAGTTTCTCATAATATGGATGTGGAATAATTTACTTAACCATCCCCTAATATTGTTAAGATTTTATTTTTTCTGTTACTAGTAAAGCTGTTATATAAATTAGTCATTGTTCTTGGTTGCAACCAATTCAAAATTCCCTCAGGCAAAAAATAAATTTATTGGTATGGTACTGGGATTTCTCCGTAAGTAGAATAAGGGTTAAACAATGAAACTACAGAAAAGGCAGGATTAGTGGAATAACTGGGACCAAAGACCTAATTGTTATCAGGATACCCTTGATAGAATGTACATGTACACAGAAACAAATATATGTTGCATTGCAGGCAGATTCTTTACCTTCTGAGCCACCAGCGTGGTATATGTACATATACATGTATATTAAAACTGCCATTCATCTCTTCTTCCCTCTCTGTGCAGTAGTACCTTTTCCAACTAGCTCCCCTTGCTGGGCAACATGACTGACAATGCTCTCAAATTGCGGCTCTCAGTACCAAAAAGAGAGGTGGATTCATAATCTCATTTGCAAATTCTCCAAGGAAGGATTCTAATTGGCTCAGCTTGGGTCTAGTCCCCTCTCTTGAGTCCATCAGCTACAAGAGCTTTTGCACAAACCCCATGGCTGCTGAGGAGGAGGATGCCAGCAAAAGGGGGCTGTTCTTTTCAGAACAAGGGCAGAGAGATGCTGAGCAAACAATTATAGGCATCTACTTCAAGTGAAGACATTTGCTTGAAAGGATATGGGGGGGTATCTTTTAATCACACACAATATATCTAAATTACTTTCAGTTCAGTTCAGTTCAGTCGCTCAATCATGTCCAACTCCTTGCAACCCCATGGACTGCAGCACGCCAGGCCTCCCTGTCCATCACCAACTCCTGGAGTTTACTCAAACTCATGTCCACTGAGTCAGTGATGCCATCCAACCATCTCATCCTCTGTCATCCCTTTCTCCTCTCACCTTCAATCTTTCCCAGCATCAAGGTCTTTTCAAATGAGTCAGCTCTTTGCTTCAGGTGGCCAAAGTATTGGAGTTTCAGCTACTACATCAGTCCTTCCAATGAATATTTAGGACTGATTTCCTTTAGGATGGACTGGTTGTATCTCCAACACCACATCACCTTCAATCTTTCCCAGCATCAAGGTCTTTTCAAATGAGTCAGCTCTTTGCTTCAGGTGGCCAAAGTATTGGAGTTTCAGCTACTACATCAGTCCTTCCAATGAATATTTAGGACTGATTTCCTTTAGGATGGACTGGTTGTATCTCCAACACCACAGTTCAAAAGCATCAATTCTTCAGTGCTCAGCTTTCTTTGTAGCCCAACTCTCACATCCATACATGACTACTGGAAAAACCATAGCCTTGACTAGATGGACCTTGTTGGCAAAGTAATGTCTCTGTTTTTAAAAATTATTTTATGCAGACATAAAAGGAAATGGTTTTTAAAGTCAAATATTTTTCTCATACTTATGCAATCTTTCTTGTTTTTTTCTTATCTTATTATAAAAATAACATTTGCTCACTGTACTACTATCACCATTAATAATGGTTAAAACATGTGTGAGAATGTGTGCCAGAAACTGTTCTATACACATTATATTTTTCAATGCATCGAATTCTGGCCCATCTGCCTGAGTCCTGACCTTATGAAGTAGGTGCACTTATTATCATCATTTCTTTGGAAAAGGAACCCAAGGCACAGAGAGGCTGACATATGCTAGCAGAGCCAGGCTTCAAACCCAGGGAAGCCAGCTCTAGACCTACAACAGCAACACTTAGAGGAAGCAGGAAAAATGCCACTTGTGATCATCCTTCTTCAAGGCCGCAGCTACTTACATTTTGGTCTATCTTCCTCTCATCTTTTTTTCTTTTTTTAATTGCATTTTAGTTGAAATTATATCCTAAGATGGATGGTAAATGTTTGGCAGGGTAGCACACCATTCTCTACCCTGACCCTCATCCCACCCCAAACAACAACATCCCACATCCACTTTTGTTCACACCATTCTTTCCCACTGAGCCCAGATGTGGCCTCAAAATCTGTCTGGAAACAAAAGTCACTCACAGTGGATTCTAGTTGACACACAACCTAAACCTATATGCAATTTCTGTACTATTTATCCTCATGACTGCTACATTTCCCCAGATAGTTAAAAACCTTTTAAAAACATCACTTTTTAAAAGCAGAATAACTTTTCCATTTACTAAAGATAACCATTTAAGTTGTTTACAGTATTATACTATTATAAATAGTACAGAGCTAGTTTTAAACAGTACACAATGCTGTAATGAATAACCAAATTTTATCTTTTTTTCCCCCTTATTATAGATTCCAGTAGGGAGCATACATGTCAGTCCATTTATATCACAACTTCCCCAATATTCAGTTTTCTTGTTTTATTTCACAGACAGCAGCATCTGGGGAGGGTGCAGGAAGAAGAGATATGGACTGATGCAATGGGGAGAGGAGACACCTCTTCCCTACTCACAATGTCATGGTTAGAATATCCCTGGTTCCTTTCCTGAGGGGAGCAGTGATTTACCCATCCAGCAAGTTGGGCCTAAAAACCAGTCATGTTTGGCACTGCCCCATCCTTTCTGAACTTTGGCATCTGTCCTGCTCAGCCCCTCCATGCTGAGTATTTACAGGGCAGACACCTACATCGGGGAGAAATTTGTGGGTACAGCTTAGTTCTAGGGTTCAGTTAGGAAAGCTAGTAGTCCACAGAAATAAGGTATATTCTCCAATATGAGCTTTATTAACAACATAAAAGTATATTTTTGCCCATCTCCCCAACTTCTGATTATTTCTAAATCAGTTCAGAACCAAGGGAGATAAGATGTGTGATATTTACCTCAAGCCCTCAATAATTTAGGGCTTCCCAGGTGGCTCAATGGTAAAGAATCTGCCTGCCAATGCAGGAGATACAGAAGATTCAGGTTCAGTCCCTACTTCGGAAAGATCCCCTGCAGGAGGAAATGACAACCCACTCCAGGTTTCTTGCCTTGGAAATCTCACAGAGGAGCTTAGCAGACTAGTCCATGGGGTTGCAAAGAGCTGGACATGACTGAGGACAAGAACAACAATAACACTCAATAATTTAGAAGTTACAGGAATTTTCATGATATCTTCTGAACTCTACATATTTTAAATATCTTTGCATTTTTATATACAGTTGTGCTGTATATAAACTTACTCATTTACAACCATTTAGCTTAAAAATTTTGGCAATTTTGATACATTTCATCTGGCATTTTGTTTTACAAATCAAAGGTCTGGGGCAGTCTGAGTACTGTTTCTCTATAGAGAATTTCCCCGTGTATGAATATTTTCAAAATCATCTTAAAAATTATTGCTTGTTTTTTAAAAATTTTCATGTTATGCCTGAAAATGATTATTTTTTTCATCAATTTTGCCTGGAGTGTGGTAAACTAGTTACATTTACATGTCATACCGTGTAATTTTTAAACTTTTTGTAATTTTTTTAAGCTTAGGAAAATTTATCTTTGATCAAATTTATACTCCAATCATCTTGTCTTTTGTGTTTATTTTTGTTTTGTGATCAGAAGCATCTGCTGAAACAGATCTCTACTCCTGTCCTCTGTGTCAATCATCTTCTCATTTTCATCTCTTTGTCCTCCCTGCATTTTGAGAGTCTTCTCAAGTTTGTTTTCCATGTCGCTGATGTAATTTTTACCCTGTTGACTCTGCTTTTTACAGCTTCTATTTTTATGCTTTGCACATATGTGAACATTAAAAGTTTCCTGTATAAATAATAAATGCTTGATTACTATGGGAGTTTTAGTTTTTGTTTGTTCTCTTTTCTCCTTTCATGTCCCTTTTCATTTATGCCATTTTTTCCCCCCATGTCAGCTATATCCTCTTCCTAGTTTTTTTGTTCCCATTTCATAGTGTCATGCCTTTCTGTAGTCTAGGGGCACACCAAATGGTTTTCTCCTGGTTCCTAATGTAAACCATTTTTCAGAAGTTTGTCCGTTCTCTGAGTCTTGAGAATTTCTTCCTCTACTTGACAATAATTTTCCCCATGAGCCCCCATTTTACTTTCTCTTACTCATCTCTAAGTGAAAGCAGGCGAAGTTGCTCAGTGGCATCTGTTTGCAACCCCCTGGAGCTTGCCAGGCTCCTCCGTCCATGGGATTTTACAGGCAAGAATACTGGAGTGGGTTGCCATTTCCTTCTCCAGAGCATCTTCCTGGCCCAGGGATCGAACCCTGGTCTCCCGCACTGCAGGCAGACTCTTTAATGTCTGAGCCCCCAGGGAAGCCCAATACTTTCCCCCATGAGCCCCATATTTCCCTTTCTCTTCTTATTGCCAAGTGAGGTGAGCTTCATTCATATCTTGCATTGGCTAATACATAAACAGAACACGTTTTCCACTTTTAGCCCCAATGGCACCCCACTGCAGTACTCTTGCCTGGAAAATCCCATGGACAGAGGAGCCTGGTAGGCTGCAGTCCATGGGGTCGCTAAGAGTCGGACACGACTGAGCGACTCCACTTTCACTTTTCACTTTCATGCATTGGAGAAGGAAATGGCAACCCACTCCAGTGTTCTTGCCTGGAGAATCCCAGGGACGGGGGAGCCTGGTGGGCTGCCGGCTATGGGGTCGCACAGAGTCGGACACGACTGAAGCGACTTAGCAGCAGCAGCGACTTAGCAGCAGAAGCCCCACTTCACATGAGATGGTTTGAATCACCTTCTCAGATCTGATGTCCTTGCATGAGGAGTTGATGCACACAATTTTCAGCTAGTCCTCAATTTCTAGCAGGCTTTCATTAATAGGGATAAGCTGGGATTAAATAGACTCTTTCCTTGCCCTATTGCGTGACTCGCAGATGCTCTAAACAGATGGAGTTCATAAAACACAACGTTCCCCATGCTCTGACAATGCTTCCCGACTGCTCCCACCACAGCACTTCACTTGTGGGAATCAAACCTCCCAGGATGAAATTCAGTCCTCTCTTACTTCCTGCCCAGTTGTTTCCTGAAAGTGTTTTATTTTGCTGAATAGAGAAAAAGGAGGTACAGATGGGAAACCGGGACAACACTGGCTGCTTCAAGGGAAAGTGCCAACTCAGGAAAGACTGACATTGTTTTTTTCATTTGGTTCAGATCTTCTCATTTCTGAATGACAGACAAAAAGGTGAGTCAACCCATCTTTGTTCTGGTTAGCACAGCACAGAATAAATTACCAATCATTTTTTCCAAATCAGCTTCTTGGACTTTATAGTTGTTATAAAAAGTTTTCAGATTCTGCCCCTGGATTAACTGGTGGCCAACCAGCATTTGGGGGTGGTTTTCAAACATAGACTTCTAGACTCCGAAAGGCTTCCTTCTGCCCCCAGTTCTTCTACTCACCAGCTCTTTGACCTTTGGAAAGTTAATTTGTGTCTCCAAGCCTGGCTTTCTCATCTGTAAAATGAGGATGATATAGTATGTACTTTATCCATATGTTGTCTGAAATAATTGGGTTAAGCATTTGTCATCAAGCAAATGAAGATACTCCTGCTGCTGCTGCTGCTAAGTCGCTTCAGTCGTGTCCGACTCTGTGCGACCCCATAGACGGCAATGCTTCCTAATAACTCACCTAGAGCCAGACATCCTGGAATGTGAAGTCAAGTGGGCCTTAGAAAGCATCATACTACTAAGGAGATCCAACCAGTCCATTCTAAAGGAGATCAGTCCTGGGTGTTTTTTGGAAGGAATGGTGCTAAAGCTGAAACTCCTGTACTTTAGCCACCTCATGTGAAGAGTTGACTCACTGGAAAATATTCTGATGCTGGGAGGGATTGGACACAGGAAGAGAAGGGGATGACAGAGGGTGAGATGGCTGGATGGCATCACCAACTCGATGGTCATGAGTTTGGGTGAACTCCGGGAGCTGGTGATGGACAGGGAGGCTTGGCGTGCTGCGATTCATGGGGTCGCAAAGAGTCACAGGAAGAGAAGGGGATGACAGAGGGTGAGATGGCTGGATGGCATCACCAACTCGATGGTCATGAGTTTGGGTGAACTCCGGGAGCTGGTGATGGACAGGGAGGCTTGGCGTGCTGCGATTCATGGGGTCGCAAAGAGTCAGTGAGACACAACTGAGCGACTGAACTGAACTGATTTGAGCTGAACTGAACTGAACTGAAGGCCCACTTGATTTTGCATTCCAGGATGTCTGGCTCTAGGTTAGTGATCACACCATCATAATTATTTAGGTCGTGAAGATCTTTTTGTACAGTTCTTCTGTATATTCTTGCTACCTCTTCTTAATATCTTCTGCTTCTGTTAGGTCCATACCATTTCTGTCCTTTATTTTGCCTATCTTTGTATGAAATGTTCCCTTGGTATCTCTAATTTTCTTGAAGAGATCTTTAGTCTTTCCCATTCTATTGTTTTCCTCTATTTCTCTGCACTGATCACTGAGGAAAGCTTTTTTATCTCTCCTTACTATTATTTGGAACTCTGCATTCAAATGGGTGTATCTTTCCTTTACTCCTTTGCTTTTTACTTCTCTTCTTTTCACAGCTATTTGTAACGGCTCCTCAGACAGCCATTTTGCCTTTTTGCATTTCTTTTTCTTGGGGATGGTCTTACTCCCTGTCTCCTGTACAAGGTCATGAACTTCTGTCTATTGTTCATCAGGCACTCTGTCTATCAGATCTAGTCCCTTAAATCTATTTCTCTCTTCCACTGTAAAATCGTTAGGCATTTGATTTAGGTCATACCTGAATGATCTAGTCATTTCCCCTACTTTCTTCAATTTAAGTCTGAATTTGGCAATAAGGAGTCTATGATCTGAGCCACAGCCAGCTATGGGTCTTTTTTTGCTGACCGTATAGAGCTTCTGCATCTTTGGCTGCAAAGACTATAATCAGTCTGATTTCGGTGTCAACCATCTGGTGATGTCCATTTGTAGAGTCTTTGCTTGTGGTGTTGGAAGACGGTGTTTACTATGACCAGTGCATTCTCTTGGTAAAACTCTATTAGCCTTTACCCTGCTTCATTCTGTACTCCAAGGCCAAATTTGCCTGTTCAGTTCAGTTCAATTGCTCAGTCGTGTCTGACTCTTTGCAACCCCATGAACTGCAGCACGCCAAGTCTCCCTGTCCATCACCAACTCCTGGAGTTTACCCAAACTCGTGTCCATTGAGTCAGTGATGCCATCCAACCATCTCATCCTCTGTCATCCCCTTCTCCTCCTGCCTTCAATCCTTCCCAACATCAGGGTCTTTTCAAATGAGTCAGTTCTTCGCCTCAGGTACCTGTTACTACAGCTGTTTCTTGACTTCTTACTTTTGCATTCCAGTCTCCTATAATGAAAAGCACATCTCTTTTGGGTGTTAGTTCTAGAAGGTCTTATAGGTCTTCATAGAATCATTCAGCTTTTGCTTCTTCAGCATTCCTGGTCGGGGCATAGACTTAGATTACCGTGATAGTGAATGGTTTGCCTTGGAAATGAGCAGAGGTCATTCTGTCACATTTGAGGCTGCATCCAAGTACTGCATTTCAGACGCTCTTGTTGGCTATGATAGCTACTCCATTTCTTCTAAGTACAGTATATATATATATATATATATTTCTAGTGTACTGCTACTGCTAAGTCACTTCAGTCGTGTCCAACTCTTTGCGACCCCATGAATTGCAACATGCCAGGCCTCCCTGTCCATTACCAACTCCCAGAGTTCACTCAGACTCACGTCCATCAAATCAGTGATGCCATCCCGCCATCTCGTCCTCGGTTGTCCCCTTCTCCTCCTGGCCCCAATCCCTCCCAGCATCAGAGTCTTTTCCAATGAGTCAACTCTTCACATGAGGTGGCCAAAGTACTGGAGTTTCAGCTTTAGCATCATTCCTTCCAAAGAAATCCCAGGGTTGATCTCCTTCAGAATGGACTGGTTGGATCTCCTTGCAGTCCAAGGGACTCTCAAGAGTCTTCTCCAACACCACAGTTCAAAAGCATCGATTCTTCGGCACTCAGCTTTCTTCACAGTCCAACTTTCACATCCATGCATGACCACTGGAAAAACCATAGCCTAGATGGACCTTTGTTGGCAAAGTAATGTCTCTGCTTTTGTATATGCTATCTAGGTTGGCCATAACTTTTCTTTCAAGGAGTAAGCGTCTTTTAATTTCATGGCTGCAGTCATCATCTGCAGTGATTTTGGAGCCCCCCAAAAATAAAGTCTGACACTGTTTCCACATCTATTTGCCATGAAATGATGAAACCAGGTCTCATGATCTTCGTTTTCTGAATGTTGAGCTTTAAGCCAACTTTTTCACTTTCCACTTTCACCAAGAGATTCATAAATGATGGTTTAAGTCTTGTGGAAGAATGCTTAAGAGCTTTGCCATTTATTTACATGTTGCTAATCTTATTTTCCCCTCCATTAAAAAAAAAAACAAATAATAATAATAGTACCTATCTCATAGGATGCTCTTAGGAAGCACTTCCCCAATTTGACTGACCATAAGAATCACATGAAGCACTTTAAAAAAATGTAGATCCCTGCTCACCTTTCCTGAACTGTCTGAATTGGAGGTGATCAGACAGGGCTTGGGAATTTTTATTGTTAGTAAGTACTGTAGGTGATTTTTATAATAAAAAACTTGGAAACATTGGTTTAGTGCAGTGTTTCTCAAAGTGATTTTGACTTTTTTTTGGATTCCATTCTAACTAACTGAATCAAAAACTCTGAGCCTAGCAATCATTTTTTTAAAAACCAGTCATATTTATCTTTTAAAAATTATTTATTTATTTATTCGGTTGCAGTGGGTCTTAGTTGCAGCACCTGGGATCTTTCTAGCAGAGCAGGACTCTCTAGTTGTGGAGCATGGGCTTCCAGCATGTGGGCTCTGGAGCAGTGGACTAAGTAGTGGACCAAGGTATGTGGCATCTCAGTTGCCCCATCAGGGATCATGTCCCATGCATTATAAGGCAGATTCTTTATCACCAGACTACCAGGGAAGTCGGCTGAGTCTTTCAATCATATTACAAAACAACAACAACAACGAAAAAACCTTCCAAGAGATTTGGATCCCCACAACAGTTTGAGAACTGTGATGTCTTAAATTAGATAATTTAAGTTTGGTTTAAATTAGGTAAGCTTTAACTAGTACCTATCCAAATGAACTCTAATGATTATTGATAACATAGGAAAAGATCAAGTCAGCATCTTACCTTCCAAACTATGAGTGAATTGGTAGCCTAGTTTCCAGACATCTGTTTCAATTTTTGTCAGTGTTTCTTTATATGCAGGCTTGGAAAAAAAGACTAAAATCACAACTTAGAGTCTAGATTTTGATAAGAGAATTCCTTGTCATAAGACAAGTCTTGTGACAGATGATGTGGCAGATTTATTGGTTAATTGAACATATATTGGACATCAAAATGTGCATTAAAATATTTGGAATAGTTCCTGCCATCAAAAAAAAAAAAATACACTCAAGTTGATGAGGCAAGAAACACACATGTGATATTTGCCCTTAAGCAACTTATCTAACTTTTCTCATTTTTCTTACTCCTCAACATATTCAAAATAATCATCAAATTCTGTTGATTCTACCTCTATAACTTCTTTCCACTTCTTCCCCCTCTCTTCACCNAAAAAAAAAAAATACACTCAAGTTGATGAGGCAAGAAACACACATGTGATATTTGCCCTTAAGCAACTTATCTAACTTTTCTCATTTTTCTTACTCCTCAACATATTCAAAATAATCATCAAATTCTGTTGATTCTACCTCTATAACTTCTTTCCACTTCTTCCCCCTCTCTTCACCTGCACGTTGCTTTCCAATATCAGATCTTTCTTTTTTGGTCTCTTCGGGCCTTCCTGCTCTTAAAGTTTTTCCTTCCTTTCATAACTGGTTTGTTGTTTATAATAAAGAGATATTATCCAGATGTCTTCACACTGCACTCAGAGCGATCTTCCTAAAAGGCAAATGTTATCACATTACTTCCTTTTCCAAAACCCTCAAAGGCCTCTCATTATGATAAAGTATAAACTATGTTACTTCTCCTTAAGGATCTGTATAATCTCAATTCTTTTGGCCACAATCTTTTGTTAGGCTGGAGGCTTAGTCTCGTGTGTGCACGTGGGCAAGTTAAATAGGTAGTACTTAAGTCTATGGGGTCCAAAAAATCAGACACGACTGAGCAACTTTCACTTCACTTCAAAGGTTGTGATGATGAAATTGCAGGGCACCTATATCAAGGGAGGCCCAATCTGGGGGATGGAACATGACAAAGAGAATTTAGAAACCAAGGAAAGCTTGAATAGGCGTGGCTGGATATATATTTTTATCTTAAGGGATCAGTACATTTGTGACATAATCTGTACCTGTGACTGAGGAGGATTGGAGGCAGGAGGAGAAGGGGACGACAGAGGATGAGATGGCTGGATGGCATCTCTGACTTGATGGACATGAATTTGAGTGAACTCCAGGAGTTGGTGATGGACAGGGAGGCCTGTCAGGCTGCAGCTCATGGGGTTGCAAAGAGTCAGACACGACTGAGCAACTGAACTGAACTGAACTGAAGTATTAATACCTCATATAAGTGGAATTAAACAGCATTTGCCTGTACCTAATGCATACTGGAATGCATTTTTAAGATTAACTTAATATATGTCCTGCAAGCAGACTCCATCTTCCATTATCTCCGCCCCACCCCGTGCTATACAATAGGTTTTCATTAAGTTTTCTTTTTTAACCCCATGGGTATTGTCAAATAATTTTTATTTTTATTATATAATTAGTGAGTATTCATTTTATAAAACTTGGAAACTATTATCAAGCAAAAAGAAAAAATCACCTAGACTCCTACCATCCAGAAGAGCCACTTGGACGTTTTATATGCTTTTTCCATTTTTTTCTTATGAGTGTGTGGTGGGCAGAGGTGTGGAAGAAAAGCAAGGTAATACTATTTTCTAACCTATTTTTTCATTGTTTTTCACAAGCATTCTTCAGGATACTAACTATTCTTTGACATTACTTTCTGATGGCAATGTAAAATGCCACAGTACAGATATGTCAAAATTTATTTTATTTAATCTGTCATTGGACATTTAAAATTCTGAAAATTATTACTAGCAGCACAGAGATGGACATTTTAATAAATAAAAATTTCCTCTTTACCTATGTTCATTTTCTTAAATAAATTCCTAGAAGTGTTAAATCAAATGTATTTCTTACATATTGTCAAATTGCCTTCTGTAAAAGGGAAAGTGAAAATGTTAGTTGCTTAGTCGTGTCCAACTCTTTGTAGCCCGTGGACTGTATCCCGCCAGGCTCCTCTGCCCATGGGACTCCCTAGGCAAGAATTCTGAAGTGGGTAGCCATTCCCTTTCCGTGGGAACTTCTCGACCCAGGGATCAAACTCAGGTTTCTTACATTGCAGGCAGATTCTCCCAGTAAAGATGCCACCAGGGAAGCCCCTCTGTAAAGTTCACAGCATTTGGCAATTTGTACCATCTTCAAGAGCACAAAAATAACTATTTTTTAATGCAATTATTTGTGATAAAGAATACTTTAGTAAGTTTACTGGTAATTTTTTTCCTTTTTTTCCTACAAGTTACCTATTTGTGTCTTCTTAGTTTTTTAATAAAGCACTTTTTTTCATTAAGATAACTTTATTTAATAAGCATTTTAATCCTTTATCAATAATAGATATTTCTTTATTAAATGTTTGGTATAATTCACTGATGTTATACTGGCCTGTAGTTTTCTCTCTGGGAATGTTTATAATTATGAATTCAGTTTCTTCAGTAGACATAAGTTTTTAGATCTTCTCATTCTTTTTAAATAAGTTTTGTTAAATTATGTTTTTTCTAGCAGTTTGTGCACTTCAAATAAAATTTCAAATTATTTGTCAGAAAAAGTCTTATAATATCCTTTTGCCTTTTAAATTTATATGTATTGATGTTCTTTTTCATTCCTGTTAGTAACTTGTGATATCTCTTTTCCCTTGATTAGCCTTTCCAGGAGACTATCCATTTTCTGCAACACTTTGCTTTTACATGTGTGTGTTGGTATTGGTAGTATATTGATTTATAACAATTTTATATTGTGATGTAAATCTATCTTTTCTTTCTTAGTGATTACTTTTCCCTCTCAAAATCAGACAAATATTTATGCTATTTTTAAACTTCTTTTGTGGTTGTTAAAGTTTTAAAAATAATATATGCACATATTTAAAGAAAATGTATCAAACAGTTCAGAAAGGTGTAATATGAAAAGTTCAGTTCTCTCTCTCTTCACTCCCATTTCCAGTTTCACTTCCCAGAGGCCCTATAGTAAGTTCCGTGTACATTTCCAGAATACTTTTCTGCATGGACCAGCACGTGTATGTATGTACTACATACAATACATATTATTTTAACACATTTTGGAACAGACAATTCCACAAACTATATATGTGTTCACATTGTTATTGTTAGACACTTGCTTGCAAGAATAATGATTATGTCCTTCTAAATCAGTGATTTTCAAACTTATTTATCAGAATCACTTGCCAAGTTTATTGAAACATAGATTGGTGAGTGCTACTCGCAGTTTCTGAATCAGTAAGTTCTGAGGAAGGGCCACAGAATTTGCATTTTAACAAGTTCCTTAGTGTTGCCGATTCTGATGGTCTGAGACCAATGCTCTCAGTGATTATATCAAAGTCACAGAGTAAATCCCTCCATTCAAGCATATTTAATGAAGAGCAGAGCCCGATGAATGGGAGCAGCCACTGTTATGGCAGGACCTGCTCAGGACTTCCCTCTTCTGGGGTTGCCAGCTAGCCCCTTTTCCACATAGACCATGCTTTCAAATCGACATCCTGTTGATTAATTGAGGGCTAATGCATTACCAGAGAGACCCTGAATTTAAGCCATTATTGTATATGACTACATGTGTGGCTCACAAGACACGTGTCCTGTGGTTACAGGGGGGATGATCTAGAGGCTGCTCCAGCATCACCAGAGATAACTTGTTTGACATATGGATTCCTACTCCAGTTCTCAAGAATCTGGAGCTCCTGGACACAGGACCAGGGACCTGCACTCTAAAAGCACCCATGGCAATTTTTATGTGCTCTTGTATGTTCTAACTCTGGTCTGGGGAATGGAGCAGAACTCAAGACCACTAGGGGAAAAAGTTGTTAAGAAAGCCTCTGGAAGCAGGGCATGGCATGACGAAAAAGAAAAAATAAATCAGACGGAATCATGTATTGCCTCCCAGAACCTAATACCATTTACTAGTGACCTCCCATGTACCCAGCACTCTTTAAGGCACTTCAACTACATCCCTTCTTTTTATCCTCACAACACTATGGTAAGAATGAGGCTGCAGCGCTGAGGAAGAGGCCAAGGAAGTGGTGGCACTGAGAGCTGAACCCAGTGGCTGTGTCCTGTCTTCACTCAGTGTGACAGCCTTTGGCTTCCCTGGTGGCTCAGCGGTAAAGAATCTGCCTGCCAATGTCAGAACCAGGGGGTTGATCCCTGGGTCAGGAAGATCCCCTGGAGAAGGAAATGGCTCCCCACTCCAGTATTCTTGCCTGGAGAATTCCATGGACAGAGAAGTCTGGTGGGCTACCATCCATAGAGTTGCAAAAAGTCAGACATGACTTAGCAACTAAACAACAGCAACAATCATATCCTTCACCATTTCACCTGAGTGAGTGAAGCAGGAGGTAGGTGAGTGTGCTCCTACAAAGGTGCTATTTTTGAGTGGGGAGGTGAGGATAAGTGGCAGAATGATTGGTGTTCTTAACATGGATGTGCCAAGTGGCAAAGAGGATGGGAATGGCTGAGTCATTGGTGAATCTGGGGATACAGAGAGACAACTTGAATGATCAGAGTTCGAGGACAGTTTTCAGTCTGAATTGCTCAGTTTAGCCCCTGGCAATCCCTCATTTCTCAGACGACTATTCAGTCAATCATTCTGTGAGTTACCATCACAAAAAACAAAAACCAAAAAAAAAAAACCCCAAATGAGTGGGATTCTAGAAACCCACCAGGCATCAACAGGAAAGCACTGGGAATCTGGGAAGGTCCCAAACTAAAATTGCCAAGATCTCTTCCCTTCTGATTTCTAAATCTGTGTGTGGTTCTTGGAAAATTTAATCCACATGTTTTGGGATCATTTATAGTTAACCCATCAGAATATAGTTTTATAAGAGCCACCTGATGTCTAAGATGCTTGATGTACCTTCTCTTTCTTTCTTTTTTTAAAATATAAACCTCTAAAAGCATTCTTCTCCACCCCTAGCCCCAATTTCTAAAGCTGGAAGTTAAATTTTATCAGTAAAAACTAGGTCTAGAACCTGAAAACAAGCAACCTCAGGCCTAACCTTGCCTATGAAAAGTGACAAATATGTTCCCTCATTTCCCAGAAAAGTCCCCTAGCAGCTGTGGGAAGTAAGCCCACCATCTTGCAGATTCAACCGCTCCACAGACAACCCTCTGCCTGGCAGAAACACAAGATGTATTCCAGACCCTTGCTTTTAATTTAAAGGGAGCTTGGCCCACTTTTCTCAGGGTAGCATTCTGGAAGCCCAATTTAGTGATTCATTCCATTGAAATCCACAGGATACCAAACCATGATGAACAGACTCTAAACTGTTTTCATCTCACTCCCATGGCAGTATTTCTCTGAAAAGAGCATACTAGCCTCTGCCAAGTGCTAATCACCCAGAATCTCTTCAGGGACACCTGCAATAGAAAATAGTGAGCTTTATCCACAGCACAGTTCCAAATAGGGAAAGAGTAATAATATCCAGATCCATTGTCATTATTTATTTCATATTCTCTATTTCCCTTTTGCTTTGCCAAATTGGTTGCAACTACAATACAGTTTTTCCAACTTGGGGCTACCATTAAATTACCAACTTCTAGACTTTGTTTTCGACAGTCCTTCAAAACTAAACTTCAACTCAGGGTGGACTGCTCCCTGGCGTGAGATTTCTTTTTTTCTTTTCTCCTTCTTCTTCTTTCTTGGCTATGCCACACAGTCTGTGGGATCTTAGTTCTCTGACCAGCGATCGAAACTTTGCCCCCTACCATGGAAATGCAGAATCTTATCTGCTGGACCACCAGGAAAGTCTCGAGATTTCATCTTAAGTTGAGAGGAATAAACTGATTAAAACAGTATGGTAATTCCTTAAGAAATTTAAACTAGAAATTACCACGTGATCTACCCATTCTATTTCTGGATATACATTAAAAAATTATAAACAGAATCTTGAAAAGATATTTGTACGTCAATGTTTATAGCTGCATTACTCACAAAAGCCCCATGGTGGAAGCAGCCCCAAGTGTCCACTGACAGATGAATAAACAAAATATGGTATACACACACCTTAAAAGGAGGGGAACTCCGACATACGCTGTAACATAGATGAACTTGAGGACATTATGCTAGGTGAAATAAACCATCCACATAAAGGACAATTACTGTCTAATTTCATTCACATGAGGTACCTAGAGTAGACAAATTCATACAAACAGAGAGTAGAATGAGGTTTCCAGAGGCTAGAGGTGAAGGAGAATGGGTAAGTATTCTTGAATGAGTACAGAGTTTCAGTTTTGCAATATGGAAAGAGATGGATGGTGCTGATGATTGCAGAACAATATGAATGGACTTAATGCCACTGAATTATACCCTTTTAAATGGTTAGGATGGCAAATTTTATTTTATGGTTATGTCTATTTTACCATGATTTAAAAAAAAAAAAGGAATAGGATGAGCCTAAGTATGTGAAGAGTGGTAGACTTGAGTCTATTTTGCAACTAGTTAGCATCCATCTTGGGAAGTTTAATCTTGCTCTGTCCTTGCCCTTGGAAATCACTTTTCATTGGATAAGAACACTAATGGATTCCACGATCTTTCATTTTATCTTAATTGCTATTATCACTACTTCTTGGCATT
The DNA here is from genome assembly GCA_006410675.1 of Oreotragus oreotragus. Lineage (NCBI taxonomy): Eukaryota > Metazoa > Chordata > Mammalia > Artiodactyla > Bovidae > Oreotragus > Oreotragus oreotragus. Next base: position 34,099 of record SJYX01013722.1, read on the forward strand.
AATGTTAATATAAAACTGCTAAGGTCTTATTGAGATACTGAGAAATAATCAGTTGACTAGTTCATTCCTCCTACCCCCACTCAAAGCCTGAGGGATAATAAAGCCTTCTGGAATAGGGTGACAAGGTGAAGCTAAATATTAAATTTTATCCCTTAAAACCTAAGAAAAATGGTCCCCAAATAAGTAAAAATCAAGTGATACATATAGGGGCACAAACTCTTTAAAAGTGGTGACTAGAAAATATATCCCATGCTCTTGGGACTGAAAGAATTAAAATTGTTAAAATGGCAATACTACTCAAAGCAATGTACAGATTTAACACTATCCCTGTCAAACAACCTATGACATTTTCCACAGAACTTGAACAAATAATCCAAAAAATGTATATGGAACCATAAAAGACCCAGAATTGCCAAAGTAATCCTGAGGAAAAAGCAGGAGGTAAAACTATAAAGTGGTGACTAGAAAATATATCCCATGCTCTTGGGACTGAAAGAATTAAAATTGTTAAAATGGCAATACTACTCAAAGCAATGTACAGATTTAACACTATCCCTGTCAAACAACCTATGACATTTTCCACAGAACTTGAACAAATAATCCAAAAAATGTATATGGAACCATAAAAGACCCAGAATTGCCAAAGTAATCCTGAGGAAAAAGCAGGAGGTAAAACTATCTCAGACTTCAGACAATACTTCAAAGCTACAGTAATAAAAATAGTATGGTGTTGGCACAAAAACAAACAGATGGACCAATGGAACAGAATAGAGAGCCCAGAAGTAAACCAACACACCTACAATGAATTAATCTTCAATAAGGGAGTCAAGACTATAAAATGGGAAAAAGACAGTCTCTTCATCATTGGTACTGGAGAAGTTGGACTGCTGCAGGTAAATCAATGGAGTTAGAATACACCTTCACATCAAACACAAAAATAAGCTCAAAACTGCTTAAAGACATAAATATAAGAAGACACCATAAAACTTCTAGAAGAAAGAGATCATAGGTTAAACATTCTCTGACATAAAACATACCAATGTTTTCTTAGGTCAGTCTTCCAAGGCAAAAGAAATAAAAACAAAAATAAAAGGGACCTAATCAAACGTACAAGGTTTTGCACAGCAAAGGAAACCATAAACAAAATGAAAAGACATCCTATGGAATGAGAGAAAATATTTGCAAGCAAAGTGACCAAAAGGGCTTAACTTCCAAAATATACAAACAGCTCCTACAACTCAATAACAACAACAAAAATAAACAACCCAATTGAAAAATGGGCAGGAGACCTTAGCAGACATTTCTCCAGAGAAGACATACAGGTGGCCAACAGGCACATGAAAAGATGCTCAACATTGCTAATTATTAGAAAAACACACATCAAAACTACAATGAGGTACCACCTCATGCCAATCAGAATGACCATCATTAAAAAGTCCACAATTAACAAATGCTGGAGAGTGTGTGGAAAAAAAGGAACCCTCTTACACTGTTGGTGGGAATGTAAACTGATACAGCTGCTACAGAGAACAATATGGAGGTTCCTCAAAAAACTAAAAACAGAGCTGCCACGTGATCCAGCAGTTCCACTTCTGGGCATATATCCAGACAAAACTATAGTTCAAAAAGATATATGCCCCTCTATGTTCGCAGCAGTACTATTCACAATAGCCAAGACATGGAAATAACCTAAATGTCCATTGACATATGAACAGTAAAGAGGAGGTGGTACATAATACAATGGAATACTATTCAGCCATTAAAAAGTACAAAATAATGCCATTTGCAATAACAAGGATATAACTAGAGACTTTCATACTAAAAGCAAAGTAAATCAGAAAGAAAAATACAATATGATATCACTTATATGTGGGATCTAAAATATGGCACAAGTGAACTTATTTACAAAACAGAAACAGACTCAACAACATAGAAAACAGACTGTGGTTGCCAAGGGGGAGTGGGGATTGGAGAGGGAAGGATTGGGATCTGGGGATTAGCAGATGCAAACTATTGCATAGAGGATGGATAGACAACAAGGTCCTACTGTACAGCACAGGGAGCTATATTCAAAATCCTGGAATAAGCCACAATGGAAAAGAATATGTATATAACTGAGTCACTTTGCTGTACAGCAAAAAGAAACACAACACTGTAAATAAAGTGTACTTCTACAAAAAGGTAAATTTAAAAAACTGGTGACCAGAAAAAGAGAGAAACATTCAAAAGCTGACATAAAACTCCTACCTTATTCCTTCAACACAACCCTCTAAAACAGTACTGGAGAAAAAGGAGTGGGGAAAAAAACCCAGAATTAATGAGTTTGGCATACGTTGTACTTTTATCTTACGTATGATATCCTTTAAAATAGAATTATGGCAAAGAATGATAATCAATTCCTTGAGTCCCTCTGACTTGGACTTTTGACCTTCGATCAATTCAATAGCATTTTTAATGAGGCAAGACTTGTAGAAATGAAGAGTGACATCGAGTAGATTGAGATCATCATGACATTCCAGATCAAAGAAAATAGAAAAGCTACTATTCACAGTATCCGTAACAGAGAGTGGGGTGAGGGAGGCAAATTTAACAAGGATTTTTTTAAAAATAGAGGTAGAAGGTGAAGGAAACCTAGGGGAGAAAATGTGTGAGACTATGTGGCAGGGGATCTAGAGACCGATCTGTTGAAGAGAAAGGGAGCAACTCAAAGAAAATGTGGGAGAAAGTTTCGATCACAGATGAAATTCTGAGGGGCAGGCATACAAATTGTTACACTCACCTTGACGACACGTGTGAATTGCCCAGATACAAACCAGACGAACTTTAAAGTGAATCAGGAGAGAACTTTTAGCGGAAATATGAGAATTTCTATCTTTGCCAGGGAAGCGGTTCAGAGGATGAGTAAAGAGAGGTTCCTGGAGGCATACAAGCAGAACAACACCTAAGGTCTCCCACAGTGAATTCCATCTTGAACACCAGAGAGATAAACCACAACTTCCACTTGATGCTGCGCTACTGTCTGACCGAACAGGAAGCTTGTCCTAATGTCTACAGATTTCAAACTGTGCAAGGTGGAAGTCTTGCCAGCACACAGTGAGTCAGCCTCCATTAACCAGAAGAGTGAGTTAGGGCAACCACTTCGGCCAATATGTTATTTTGGAAGTGAGGATTTCTTTTACAACATTTGAGCCTGGGAACATGGTGTGCTTTATATGAAGCAGAAAATGAAGAAAAGATTTCAAGGAATTCCTCTCCCACATGACCAATTAACAAACCCAAGCTGACAAACCTAAGTACTAAGTAGATTCAATGAGCATGCATTTATGCCAATTTTAAAAATACAATACACATGAAACTATTTTAGAATTTTTCCTTCTAAAAAGGGAAGTCACTGAAATAGAGACAACTGGCCACAGTTATTTGGTTTTTCTCAAATGTGGGCTTTCAAATGATATCAAAAAGGCTTCAGAAAGGATTGGTCTATTTTTTGGTAGGAGGATTAGTCAGTTCCGTGTGATGTCAGGAAGCAAAGCCAGTCCTATTCAGAGTACCTTATGAGAGCTTAGTGAGTGAGTGAACTATTAAAAGTACCTTGGTGGCGCTACTGGTAAAGAACCTGCCTGCCAGGGCAGGAGCCACATGGGCATGAGCTTGATTCCTGGGTCGGGAAGAGCCTCTGGAGGAGGGCACAGCAAATCACCCCAGTATTCTTGCTTGAAGAATCCCATGGACAGAGAAGCCTGGGGGGCTACGGTCTATAGGGTCACAAAGAGTCAGACATGCCTGAAGCAACTGAGCACACGTGGGAGACTGTCACACTGCTTTTCGTTTGCTATTACAGTGTTCATGTGTGACTGACATCCCTTGTGCTCTATTATCTATTTTTTCCTCCTTCCATAAGGAAACCCATGATTTTCAACTAAGCCCATGGCTGGTTGGAATAAAGGCATTCCCACTGTCCGTTGCAGTTAGGTGTGGTCATGCGGCTAATTCTGCCTAATGCAAAGAGGAAGTGGTGTGCACAACTTTTGAGTGCATCCTTAAACAAAGGGGTCATGCTCTTCTTTCCTCCTCTTCCTCCTTTCTGTTGGTGATAATTCAGCTGTAGTGATTACAGTTTAGCCATGAGTTAGGGCCTTAGGATCACTGAGGATGGAAGGCACGCACAGTGGAGCAACAAAGCAGAAGGCACCCAGGTCTCTGACACTGTGCAGTGCCCAGACTGTCCTGGTCAACAGCCTCTGCATCTCACAAAGCGTGCAAATCCAACCATCATGCATCTCACAAAGCATGCAAATCCAACCATCATACATCTCACAATGCGTGCAAATCCAACCATCATGCTATATGCCTTAAACTTGTACAGTGATCTATATCAGTTATTTTTCAATAAGATGAGAAAAACAAAGGTAACCATGTAGACAGTATGAAAAGAAAATGAGCATGCCTGTGTTCTAGTAAAATTTTATTTACTTGATACATTCTTTATGATATTAGATATGTATGTATGTATTTATAGGTGGTGGATGGGCCTGATTCGTTGAGCTGACAAGCTATAGTTTGCCAATCACTGGTCTAGAAGAACTCAGTTCTCCAGACTCTAAATCCTGTCCTCTGTTCTCTGGGCTAAGTTACAGATAAAAACAAAACAAAACAAAACAACCAAATATGAACTCTGTAAGTCTCCACACTAATGGGCTGGTGCTCAAATACAAGGATTAGAAAGGAAGAAACGCACCATCCATGAACCCGAGTGTCCGCTCTATCCATTCCTCGCATCTCCATCTGAATCTAAAAATGACAGGGGCTTGGTGTCTTTAGATAACTTTGTTCTGTGACATAGGTACCATTAAAAAAGCTCATACTGACCATTAATAAAGTAGCTCATCCTCTCTGTGAATACACATAACCTCTAAATCAAGTTGAAAAGGGTGATGGGGAGGGAGGAAAGATGTTTCTTAGAAACTCTTTTCAACAGGAGACATTATCACACATGATCCTGGGCAGAACTGTTTTTAAGTCAGTCTTTTGTGGAAAAAAGTGTAGTTGCTCAGTGAGTCTGACTCTTTGCCATCCTATGGACTGGAGCCTGCCAGGCTCCTCCATCCATGGTATTTTCCAGTCAAGAATACTGGAGTGGGTTGCCATTTCCTTCTCCAGGGAATCTTCCAGAGTCAGGTATCAAACCTGGGGCTCCACATTGCGGGCAGACTCTTTACCATCTAAGCCACCAGGGAATCCCATGGATTTAAAAAAAAAAATTCCCAGAATTGTTTTTAAGTCAGTTTTTTGGTTTTATGCAGTCCAGAAGAAATTTGGTGTTTCCAATTAATCTTGGTTAGTAGATGAATTGACCAAAATAAGAAAAAGTCAGTAAAAGATAATAATATCTAATATTTCATGAGCCTTAATTTCCTGGCAGGCATTCTGACACAACATGTAATGTCATATTGAATCCTGGCAAATCCCAGTCTCCCAGAATGTATGGAACAGCTATTTGAGGGCTCTGTAAGGTAAGTGGGGACTTCCCTGGTGGCTGAGGCAGTAAAGAATCTGCCTGCAATGCGGCAGACCCAGGTTCGACCCCTGTATAGGGAAGATCCCCTGGAGGAGGGCCTGGCAACCCATTATCCTTGCCTGGAGAATCCCCATGGACAGAGGAGCCTGGCAGGCTACAATCCATAGGATCTTAAAGAGTCAGACATGACTGAGAGACTAAGCACAGCACAGCACAAGGTAAATGGTAGCAGATGGGTGGAGGAAGAAAATTAGATTAAAAGAACCACCAAACTGACAATGTTTACTATTGTTTTCCTCTCTGGTTTCCCCAGGGCCTGGATTCAAGGCAGTCTGGAACGTGGAAGTGGACACTGGTATGAACAGAGTTCCAGGAGGGGACCTCTAGATCTGGCTCTGTAGCTGAAAGTGAACTCCTAAAGCTCAGGGGGGATGCAGAGGTCTCCCTCCCTCTGCTTCCCTTCTCTCCATTTTCCTGCATCCACAGTCCTGTGGCAGCATGACAGAGGCTGCAATTCAAAGGGAACCAGACTTTGAGAGAAGGGAGCCTTCTGTTCAGTGGGTGGAGCTGTGATCCCAAGAGAGTGGGCTGAACCCAGCTGCCTGTTTTTTTCTCTCTCCAGTCTTCCACCACTTGACCCAGTGGATAGCAGAGCCGGGCAACTAAAGCCACAGCATTCTGGCCAGAGGACCAAAGAAGGGAGCTCAGGGGCCCAGAAATTACTGGAAAATTGCAGAGAGGAATGAGTTCAGAAAGTGAATTCATCACGTTTTTGTGAACTACTGGGTTCGCCTTCTTATGCTCACATGGGTCTGATTTCTAGTGGGCATACCAAAGGCCTGGAGAACTGAACTAATACTAGAACACTGCCTGGTTTGCAGGCAGATCACTAGTTGGCACGCAGGCCAGGGAGAGGATAGGCCTGACTCTAAACAAACAGCAAGAGTTTTCAACAGGGTAGCACCGTTCTGTATTCTGATTGTGGTGGTGGTCAGGAAGATTCCCCCAGAGGAGGGCATGGCAATCCATGCCAGCATTTCTTGCCTGGAGAATTCCATGGACAGAGGAGCCTGGAGGGGTACAATTCATAGGGTTGCAAAGTGTCAGACATGACTGAAGCAACTTAGCATGCACACACGTAACACAAATTTATGCAGGTGCTAAAATTTGTAACACTGTACACAAAAAACACATTTTGTATGATAATTTTAAAAACAGAACTGACAACAACAGATCACAGTGAGATAGTGTATCTCATGTTTCTTAGACATATCAGAACTGACTCAAGCTAAGTGAGACAGAAAATTGTTTAAGACTATTGATTGGCTCCCAGAATTGACAAGAAGGGTAAAGGACTAGGACTGGAAAGGTGATACTATAACAGCTTCTGGTAGCAATGGGTGTTCACTTCTGCTACAGACACTCATGTCTACTTGCCTCTTTGGGTCAACAGAGATTTCCAGGATGGGCAAGGGGACAACTGTAAACAGGAGTGGGGCTCAGATGTCAGATGGCAAAAATAATGCTTACTCCTTGGAGGGAAAGCTATGACAAACCTAGACAGTATATTAAAAAGCAGAGACATCACTTTGCCAACAAAGGTTAGTATAGTCAAAGCTATGGTTTCTCCAGTAGTCATGTTCAGACATGAGAGTTGGACCATAAAGAAGGTTGAGTGCCAACGAATTGATGCTTTCAAATTGTGGCACTGAAGACTCTCGAGAGTCCCTTGGATTGCAAGGAGATCCAACCACTCAATCCTAAAGGACATCAACCCTGAATGTTCACTGGAAGAACTGATGCTGACGCTGAAGCTCCAATACTTTGGTCACCTGATGCAAAGAGCTGACTCTTTGGAACACACTCTGATGCTGGGAAAGATTGAGGGGAGGAGAAGGAGGCGACAGAGGATGAAATGGTTGGATGATATCACTGACTCAATGGACATAAGTCTGAGCAAACTCCAGGAGATAGTGGAAGGACAGAAGCCCGGTGTGCTACAGTCCATGGGGTCTCAAAGAGTTGGACATGACTTCACAACTAAACAACAATAACAACGACTATTGTTGGCTCCTGCTAGATAAATGAGGTGTGCAGAGCTTCTGTAACTTCCTTGAGTTTACATGGTTTTACCAGGACTCAAAATCTGTGCTCCTAACCACCACACAGCAGTGGCTGACAATGTCTCCAACCGCAGGAGACCTTTGTGGAAACCGTGTTGCTTGTCTAAAACAAAGAAGAGAAGTTATTTGAAGCAGAAACTCCAACTTCCTCCTGGCTCTGCAATTCACAGGAATGCTAACCCAGCTGTTTGTTTTCCTTTTTAACAGCTTGTTTTGTCTTTGAAATACAAACACTGAAGTTTTTAGTATGTGCACTGCCTCTGATATATTCTCTAGAGCAGCAACATCCAAACTTTTTGTTCACAAACCCATCAGTGAATACTTCTGAGCATTGCTCCTAACATATGTAAGTTTACTTATAAGCTATATATATTGCAATATTTATATATCATGTGCATTCTAAATGGCATATTTAAAAAGGATAGAATAACAATATTTCAAAATAACATTTTTAAAAACAATACAAAATCACTTTTATTTCATTAAGAAATAAATTTGAACATTACTGAATATGCTTCAAATATCAGATCCTAAATTCAGCTTTTCACTTGATTTTTACAGAAGCTATAACAAAAAAAAAATTCACAAAGATATGTAAATCCAAATGAAAGAAGTGCATTATTGGCTATGTTTACTAAACTATGGTTCATATTATTTAAATTTTATCTGCCAATTTACAAAGGGTTTTTGGGGAGAAGGGAGAAATCTGGTTAGCAAATTTCCATTTCTGCTGCTGTTGGGCAAACAATTGGAAAATGTATTTTTGTATTTTTAACAAATGATTTCAAGACTCACTGAAATGTTTTTTTAGCTAGAAAATTTAAATAGGTTAGAAAGCCATGAGTTCTAGTTTTTAACAGCTGTGAAAGTGAGAGATTTTACAAGAGTCAACCTGATATTATGTGCAACAACAAAGTTTTGAGATGATGGAAATGTTTTTCAGACATTCCTTTTCAAAATTCTCCATAGCACAAATTTCTTAAAAGTTTTTCCTTGATTACTGTTAAATATAACCTTTTACTTTGTAGAAATAGAATAAGAATGTTAATTTTTTAATCTGCTAACAAGCAAATAATAAATAACTAATATGGCATCCAAGGAAACATTAGCAAACTTGGTACACATCATCTTTCATAAAACAGATTTCATACTTCATATTTCCTTTCAGTGGAATTCTGCTTCCAGGTTTGGTAGACTAGGTTGTTTCAGAACTACTTCTCCATTTATAACAACCAGAAAAATTAAACAAAAAAAAATTAAAATGTGTTTGCCACATCGTTGGCGTGAACGTAAGCTTGTATAAGCATTGTGGAAAACAGTATGAAGGTTCCTCAGGAAACTAAAAACATAATTAGCATATGATCCAGCAATCCCCACTCCTGGGCAAAGAGACAAAACCCAGACAAAACTATAATCTGAAAAGATACATACACCCCTATGACCATAGAAGCACTATCCACAATAGCAAAGACAGGGAAAAAACCTAAAAGTCCATCAACAGATGAATGGATAAAGAAGATGTGGTAAATATATATACAGCGGAATGGTTAGCCATAAAAAGAATGAAAAAATGCCATCTGCAGCAACATGGGTGCAACTAGAGATTATCACACTAAGTGAGATAAGTCAGAGTGAGGAGCACAAATACCATATGACGTCACTTATATGTGGATCTCCCCTGGAGAAGGAAATGGCAATCCACTCCAGTATTCTTGCCTGGGGAATCCCATGGACAGAGAAGCCTAATAGGCTATAGTCCACAGGGTCGCAAAGAGTCGGACACGACTGAGCGACTTCACCTTCACCTTCACCATATGTGGATCTAAAATATGACACGAATGAGCCTGTCTATGAAACAGAAGCAGACTCACAGACTTGGAGAACAGAACTGTGGCTGCCAAGGGGGAAGGGGATGGGGGAGGGAGTGAGGGGGAGTTTGGGGATAGTAGATGTAAGCTATTATATATGGAATGGATAAATGACAAGATCCTATAGTATAGCACAGAGAGCTATATGCAGTATCCTGTGATAAACTGTAATAAGAAAGAATATTAAAAAAGAATGTATATATGTATAACTGAATCACTTTGCTGCATAGCAGAAATCAACACGTTGTAAGGCAATTATACTTCAATAAAAGATAAATTTTAAAAATCTAAAAAAAAGAAGAAAATTCTGCCATGTGCAGCAACATGGATGGCACTGGGACAGTGCTAAGTGAAACTAGCCAGTCATCTAGGGAAAAATATCGCATTATTACACTTACATGAAGTATACTCCAGTCAAACAGTAAAGATTGTTAGACTGGACAAAAAAAATGAATACAATTAAACTATATCATCTTTAGGAGCTAAACCTTAGAGACAAGTTAAAAAGACTGAAACTTAGAAGATAAAATATATGCAAGTAACACTCACAAGTAAGCTGGAATGACTATAGTAAAATCAAATAAAAATACTTAAAGAAAAAATGACGCTAGAAATAATGACGGACATTTTATAAAAACGGTCAATTTTATGAAAAAAATTTTCACATTACATAATGAAATAAATAATAAACAAATGTGGGAAAGAGAAAGCTTCACCTTCTGGTGGAATGTCAACAGTTTAGAAAGGGATGCTAAAACCAGTGGAGGAAATTTTGATGACTTTGATGAGTGAATAAATAAATGAGTATACCACCACCACCAGCAGGACAATATTGGGGAAGCTAAACTGCTTCAGCTTCCACTAACCAAAAATAGGATAATGGGAACATCAATAAAGAAAATGATGTGTAAAAGATTAAAGCATGTCAAATATGTTAAATCCGAGAGTCTTTGGATTAAAAAATACTCAAAAAAAAACAAAAACCCAAAAAACAAAATCCTTATGCTTCAAAGAAAAAAAAAAAAAAAACTGCTTTGGAAGGATTCTAGGCAACCACCTTATTATTTTGAAAATTGGTAAGTGAAGGGAAAAAAATCAAACATTATCTTGCCTGTCTTGCATGATCTGGGCCTCAGGGTAAACAAATAGTTGTTGAGAGAATTTCCCTTTTACTGAGAATCTCACTTCATAAATGAAGAAAGAACAAAGGAGTTAGAAAAGCATTATTTTGCAGCTCCTGATGAATTAATGGTACCAGACAGAACACTAACAGCTGATAATATCACAAAAAGAAAGAAAAGCAACAACATATTTTGCATCTCCTAATAGAAGCATAACGTACCAGCCATGAATTCATCTCACCAAAACTAGCAAAACAAAACCCTGCGTCAGACCAAGACTTTTGACTCAATTTCCAATTTACAGAAAATACCAAGTATATACTGGGAGATGTTATATACACAGGGATGTGAGCAGTAAAATCCAGATTGTGGGAAACTACAAACCACCCCATTTCTTTAACAATAAATTGCAAGGCAGAAAAAGGAAAAGAAATCAAAACTTGAGACATACCAACTAATCACAATGTATGGACTTTATTTAGGTCCTGATTCAAATAAGCAAACTGTTAAAAATTATGAGACATACAAGAAGATACAAACGTCAGTTTGGATATTGATCGATATTAAGGAATTACTATTAACTGTTTTTAACTGCGATAAATGGTATTGTTTATATTTTTATAGGAGTCCTTATCTTTTAGAGATACATGCTGAAATGTTTACAGATGTTTACAGTCCTTTTAGAATTTTCTTTAGAAAACTTGATGTGGGGGAGAAAGTTAAAGTATATATATGTAAGATTAGTTCTGAGGTGAAAATGATTGAAGATGGGTGTTTTGTATATTGAATGTTTATTATTCTTATTCCATCTTCTTTGAATAGACTTGAAATTTTTAATAATAATACATCTTTTATCTCAAAATTAGTGTGCTGTCTCAAATACAAGGCCTCCACATATAGTGTTCATGGAGCACCAACCAGGCTGAGGACAAATGGGGACGAAAGCCCAGCCCTGTTCTCTCTTACCAAGCCATTTGCCTTGGAGGGCGGGGGTATCAGCAGGAAGAAGAAAGATGTATGGTTTTTTTTTTATTTTAATATTTCATTTAGAAGCCATTTTGTTATTCATGATGAGAAATCATCCTTTAAAACTTGCATAAAGATGAGTAACAGAGGGCTCTTGATGGAAATCACATTCAAGAACTAGAATCACTGAGGATAACCTCTTCTCCAACTCAGAGGCCTGGGATGGAGCTGTAAGTGCACTGCACATACCACAAGCAACAGCAGGGGAAACCAGATGAGAGAGAACAGCACCAACCCCATTTTCCCAAGGAGCAGTGGCTGCAGCAGGAGGAACAGGGGACCTAATCTGCACAAACTTGTGGCCACTAGGAGGTGCAGAAGACTCACTGCAGTCTCCGTGACAAGGCATTCCTAGTTCCAGCAAGTGCTTTGGCTGAGGCTCAAAGTATCCACCTTGCGATTATCCTTAAGCCCGTGTCCCTAAGGTGGGAGTAATCTCAGGAAACAGAGGCCTACAAAATACAAGCACACACACCACCCTGCCCCAAAGCATTCATAAATTCTTCCAGCCCCAGGATGCTGGCTAATATCCCAGGGGTGGCTCTTCACTGATTCCGGCCAGCTGCATGAACTAAACATGAGGAGCCCCTTTCAAAATAGTGATTGGCTTTGCTTCAGGTCAGTATGATTTCAGTGGCTAAAAACTGCATTTAAATGGCAGGTGGTCAGCTGCTCGGAAGGCACCCTCATCACATTCCAGCACACACAGCATCCTTCTCGCATCCCGGCTTCCACTCAGGCAGGGCCCTCGGCCTCCCACACATTCCCACGCCACGCATGCACAGGGAGAAGAAATGCCCGTTCTCAGACGAGCCTCATGGGGAGCCTGACTCCTGGGTTTCCTCCCTGGTGATTTCCCGACTTGGCTTTTGCAGGAAGCAGAGCTGATGTTCTCCCAGAGGAGGCCAAATGTCATAAGAGAGGAAAAGGCTGTTGGCAACAAAGGGGGCCCCCCGAATGAGAAAGTAGGGGAAAGGTTGGGCCTAAGCTCCTGCACAGATCATTTTACAGGAATGGAGAGGGGGAAATGAAGGTTTTTCTAAAGCTGATTCATGTACTCCACACCCTTCTTGTCCCCATGCCTCTGCATTCCTTCCTGGATGCTGTCTCCCACCCCCGTATATCCCCTCACAGCTAGTTCTGCAAATTGGTGATAGGTTAGCATGGTGCTCATCCCTGTGGTGTCACCTAGCAACGTGACGTTCATAAATAGCCACAATCAGCTCTTCCCCCCAAACGGCTAACATTTCTTTTAAAGACATCAGGGAAAATGCTTAGCTCCTTCAGAGCTGGTGTGAAATAGTCCCTTGTCTCAGCCCTCCTGTTCCCAGTCTTTCTCTTCCCATTCTCAGCTTGACCTCCCAGCATGTTTACTGTTTTCCAAATGCACATTTCCTTCTACAGGGTCACGTAACAGCTGGTCATGTAAAAGTCTCCCAGTAGTTTTGTGGACTTTATTCAGCTCAAAAACAACTCAAAAGCCAAAAACATTCCTCATCCCTTGCACTTTAGAATAATTTGAGTTAAAAGCTGTAGAACACCAAGGTTGAAAATGAATGAGTTTTAGGTAAGTTAAGATCACACAAATCAGATGTTTTACACTTTTATTAAAAGTTTAGATATACAAGAACAAAAAGAGTCCTTTTAAATAGAAATCTAACACATTATTAACTAAAAAATCCAGCATGCCTATTTTAGTCATATATTGTATTTCAAATACTGTCTGGGCGATGAGATAAAGATGAATAAGATTATGTCATTGAAGGGTTCAAAAGGTAGTGAGAAATGGTAGGAAATTCTCATTCCAAAGGGACTAAACAGTATTCAGGATAGGCCCCAGACTTCTAACTGTTACAACTACAATTGTAGTTCTTAAAGACGAGAGTCACAGATGAAGAACCTTCATACAAAAATCACGTGGCCTCAGCAAAATGCTGGCATTTTACAGTGGAACAGGGGATGCATGCTGGTACCACGTAACGTATTGTACGGTGAGGTTTAGGAGGGAGGGGAGTCTTATTTAGGCTGTGTTAAGTTTGAGAAGTCTAGGAGATATCCATTTCCATTAGTTAGGCAACAATCAGACAAACATTCAAACTGGAGCCCTGAGGAGAGCTGAGTAAAGGGACTGTTAGAAGAGCAGGGGCAAGGAGATCAAGTGGTGGGGAAGCTCCCTGGATAAGCCACAGCACAGAACAGTGACCGCGCCCAGCTCCAGGCCTAATGGGACAAGGGGCAGAAGACTGGGGATATCAGAAGCCAGAAAGGATAATGGCAGCTGGTGAGCAGGCAAAGCAGAAGACAAGGGAACACGTGCTCGAACTCCTCCCCTCAGACTTTCCTATCTGATGCCAGTGCCTCCTGCTGGGAAAGACAGCTTGGTGACGCTTCACACTTCACATAATGGTCGGCCTTGCAGGGCACAGGACAGATGGGCAAGTAGCCAGCACCACATCCAAATGGAGATGCTGAGAATGTGTGTGTGTGTGTATGTTTTTTTTTTTTTTTTGGTTATGCAAGTCTGGTAGTTAGCACAAAGGTCAAAGTCAGAGATATAAATTTGGGAGCCCTTCAGTTAACAGATCATAATTAGAGCCGTATTTCTAGATGAGATCACTCAGAGAAAATAAAGGGGCTGAGGCTCAAGCCTAGGGATACATTTATCAGGTTGCCAGAGGAGAAGCTAGCAAAGGAAACTGAAAAGGAGAACCAAGAGTCTAGGGAACACCAGAAAGGAGTATTCCTAGAGCTAAAGGAAGAAAGTATCAAGAAGGAAGAGAGGTTGGTCTAATGTCCTGAATGAAACTGAGAGGCTGCGAAGGTATGTCTTTCATATAAAGATGTAAAGATAAAAGATACCAGACACAAATATAATCATTCTGTTGAAGAAGCAGGACTTTAAAGGTACAGCAGAAACCAACTCTAATCTCTTTCTCATAGTTGTCTTATTAATTCTTTTGAGTGGGCTGATTTTGCTTAACCCCCATGGATGCAATTTAAGCCATGCCCATGATTTTTCTGGTCCCTTCCAGATTATGTGGTTCAGGCATTGGCTTCCTGAATTTCCTTTCTATTGTTTTTCAGAACTGGAAGGGCCCGTATTGCTCAGGGACCAACGGGTAGATACACTCTGTCCACAGAGGCCCTTCATAGGCAAACACACAGAATGACTCCTGGACACCAGGGGCTGCAGGTATGTCTTACTTCATCTACAGCACTTTTCATTTCCCCTTCAGTGTTCACTCTGCACTCAAGTGACCTGCAATGCCAAGTATAAAATGACTTCAGTGCCTCTTGTGGTGGCTGTTAACAAGGAAAACTGATCTAATAACGTGGAGTATTCTGGTTCTGGTATACTTGGGACTCGGGGGAGGACTAGAGAAGAAGGCAATGCTTAATATTATTCATTTCTTAAAAAACATATTTATTGAGCTCTTATTTTGCTAGGTGCTAGAAATTCAAATGATGAACACAAATAATCACAGTTCCTGATCTCATGGAAGTACAGTTTATTATTTATCAAATAATCACGCAAATAAATGTAAAAGTGCACACAGGAAGCCATGAGTGAGTGCAGTCAGGGAATCCGGGGAAAGCTTTCCTGAGGAAATGAGCTCCTTGAAAGATGAATAGGAGTTCATCAGAGGAGGAGACTTGGTGGGAGATATATCAGGTGTAGGGCTGCCTGAGCAAAGGCCTTGTGGCAGGAGGGAGCTTGCACTGAAAAAAGCCTGAATGGCTGGAACCTAGAGGACAAAGGGGCTGGGGGCGCACACGGCAGGGCCAGTGGGAAGCACAGAGGGGATGCGAGCTGGGGAGGCACTCCATTTGGCTTGAAGAGTAGGGAAGGGGCTGAGGGAGATGGGTCAGGGCAAAGATGGGTGTGGGCAGAACAGACGAATGGCGAAGTCCAGGCAAGAGCCAATGGCAGCTTGGACCAAGGAGGTCTCGCTGAGCAGCAGCCCTGGGAGTGGGAATGCAGGAGAGGGTGGGTCCAGAAGAGGACTGGGTTTCTAACTTGCAGACTGATCAGATGGTGATAACAACCACTGATTCATGAAGCAAAGAAAGGGCAGAAGACCATAAATAATGTGAGGACCATTCTATTCTTTATACCATCTTTCAATAGAACCTGCTTTCAGCTATTTCTCTTTGTGGGCTATCATTAGTATGAATTAATCACTAATTCTGTTAAGGAAATAGCAAGCTACTGAATGCAGCGTTTCACTCTTCAGTGTGGGCAGCATGTCACGCAAAATGCATAGACATTTCCAAAGCATGTTCACATCCAGTATTTTATTTTATCCTCACCAAAATCTCATCAGTTCCCCTACTCATCCTTATTTAAAGATCGGCACTTTCGCAATCTTGATCCAATTGTGGTGTGTGTTTCTGGGCACATCATCAAAACCCTGCAGCTGCTAAATCCATTATGAAATCATAGAATCTCAGAGGTTTAAGGGAACATTAGCTCTCAGTGACTTCCAAACCACTCATTTCGCTGAGGCCCAGAGAGCTAGCTAGAGGCAGAGCTAGAGTTACAGTCAAGGAACACAAGCGCATAACAAGTAATACTCCCAACATTGACAGTTACTCTGTTCCTTTCTTACTGGTTGTTACACATGGAAAATTCAAGAATCACCTAAACGTGTCCTGATCACACTCACGGGATAATCCATTTCTGTTGACCAGCAGTTCTCATCAATCAAGCAAAAGGTGCCATGCTCCACATCATGTGCTGTGGGCACTAAAGGGCAGAGGAGGCCCCATCCCTTTATCTCAGCCCCTCCCTGGTGGGGACTGAGCAACGCTAGACTCTCCCAACTGTCTTCTCTCAGAAAGCTGCCCCAGCTCTAACAGAGGCCCCCAAAGGGGGTGTCAATGAATCAGAAACGTCTGCTCCAGCAGAGACCCAGGGAGTTCTCTGAAAGGAGCGCTAGGATATTGTCAATTGGGTGGTTGCCTGGAACTCGCTGGTTGGGGGATTTGAGGACAAGGAAACTACTAAAGGGAAAGGACATGATGGGTGGTATGGTAGTACTAAAATGAACAAACTAGCCAACAAAGCAAGCCTCATACATATAAAACCAACCCCCAAACTTATCCATGACTCCTTCACCCTTTAAGCTTGCTCTTGACTGTTATTTGAATTTGATTTGTTCTGCGGGAAAATGCTGGAGGCAAGAAAGGAGAGATTTCCAAACAGAAGGTTTTCCCTTAAATCCAGTCCCTCACCCTCAGGACTCCCTCTGTCTGTGGTCACAGTTTAACATATGCTCCTTATGTACTCTCAGTGCTAGGCTTTGTGCAAGGGTGGGGGACTTATGCATTCATGGAAAAGATACTCCTCCTGTCCTTAGGAGGATTCAAGTCTGGCAGGGGACAAAGACTCAGAAATAGATATCACCATACAAAGATAAGCGTTCACCGGCATATGAACAGCTGCTGGAGAATGTGCTAGGAAAGATTGCTAGGGAATTTGGGGGGAACCACCACAAAAGGAGATAGCATGAAGTTTTGAGGAGCACGTATAATTTGAAAGGCAGCCCAGGGCATTCCAGGAAGAGAATAATAGAGTGTGCAAAGCACATAGAAACATGGAACCACTAGGGAGAGACTGTCTGTCAAGTGATGGCAGGAGATGAGGGACTAGAGCAATCTATTGAAATGTATTTTGTATATGCTTGGGGTCTTGGCCAGACAAGGCAATGGCACCCCACTCCAGTACTCTTGCCTGGAAAATCCCATGGGCGGGGGAGCCTGGTGGGCTGCTGTCTATGGGGTCGTACAGAGTGGGACACGACTGAAGCGACTTAGCAGCAGCACCAACAGCAGGGTCGTGGCACATAGTAGAAGTTCATTTTGCTAAGTCACGCTGAGGAACAAGAAAGTTCAAACTCTCAGTGGTTTGCAACAAGGAAGGTTATTGTCATTCACGTTACATATCAGCAATGGACCAGCTAGGATTCAGCAGCTCTGCGTCCCTAAGTTTCTACCCTAGGTTGTAGGTGGACTGTGTGCAAACCCCATGTCTCCCTACTTTAAGACTCAGGAAGACCACCAGCCCCTCTAGGAGATGCTTTATTCTCATAGCAGAGCACACATCTCTAAAAGCTGCTTCTTAGAAGCCACATCCACTCACATCTCTATTGACCCAAGCAAGCCAGGTGGCCAAGCCAAACAATGGAAGGCATGACAAGGATGATGATGTAAAGTTCTCTTTAGGGGAGGGAATGGATGATTGGAAATGATAACACAATGATCAAGAGGGAGCAAAGAAGAGGCTGGTTGTAGTAAGAAAAAGTAAAGGCAGTGTTTAAGTTACCTACTGCTGTGTAACAAATCATTCCAAAATGTACTGGTTTAGCAACAACAATCATTTTATTATTGCTCATGGTTTATGTGGGTCTAGAATTCAAGAAGGACTCAGCATGTGATAACTGAAGGCTTCGAAGTTGAGTATTCCCGTCAACAGAGTAAAAGCAGCATCAACTTTTATGATGTAGCTTGGGGAATCACACAGCATCACTCCATGGTAGAGATCAACAAACTTTCTCTATAAAGGCCCAGATAGTAAATATTTTAGGCTTTGTGGACCATACGGTGTCTGCCACAACTTTAACCACTCAACTTGGCCACTGTAGCATGAAAGCAGCTACAGTCAATCAAATGAGCATTGCTATGTTCCAAGAACACTTAATTTATAGATAATGAAATTTGAATCTCACATAATTTTCACATGCTGTGAAATATTATTCAATCATTTAAAAATTAAAAAGCATTTTTAGCTGGAAGGCTGTGTAAGAATGGGCATCAGGACAGACTTGGATCATAGGTTATGGCTTGCCAACTCTTGCTCTATGAGAGAGATAGTCAGACAGGTGTGTCCACTGGCAACTGGGAAACACGAGTTTTATACTCATGAGAAATGTCTGAGCCAGAGTTATAGAGTTGGGTGTCACTGCACAAGGGTGGAAGCCCCACCAAACCAAGGAGATTTCCCCAGAAATATGCGCTGAGTTGCAAGTCAAGTTGTCCCAGGGTGGAATCTTTGGGATGACAGCCTTCAAGGGGTGATTTCAGGAGCCAACGAAGAAAGGTCAGAGAACGAGAGCCCACACTCCCTCTCACTTTTTTCTCCACTCTAAATTTCGGTCTTCTTGTACTTACCTCCCTGCCCTGTCTCCCACCTCACCCTCCACCCTCAGGCACTATTCTCAAAGTTAGGGGCAGAGAACAAGGTATATAACACTTGAGATTGGAGATGTTTTTCATGTTCCTTTCTGTCCATTCATTCATGCAAAAAACAAGGTAATTTTATTTGTGAAATCATATCCAATTTAACTATTAGGTGGGATTAGTGCATTTTTAAAATTTTCTTAAAGGAAGCTGGGATAAAATATTTTTATGAACCATAATAATTTACCAAGTAGAGAAACAGAACAACATATTCAACCACATAGGTTAGTATTTGAAAATATTATTATGTGCATCTTACTGACTGAGAAGGAAAGTAAATTTCTCTAGAAGAGGTAGTAAATTGAAGCCTTTTGAAAAGATACTAAAAGTTGTCTAACTACATTTTCTCCACTTCTTTAGTCTTTCAAATATCTGTCCAGAATTTTTTCAGAGAAGGGACCCTAACACTGGGTAAATATTGAAGTAATGAAGTAATGAATGTATCTTGTAGTTACTGTGGTAGGTGGGGAATGATAGATTTGGCATATGAAAAGTCTGTGCACAATGCACAGTAAGATTTACGAGCAAGGTATTAGAAGTGAGTTCAGATAATTTTGTGAATTGAGATCAAGTTAAAAGTGACAAAAAACTCTCTTTACACTGTTGGTGGGAATGTAAATTGATATAGCCACCATGGAGAACAGTATGGAGATTCCTTATAAAACTAAAAATAGAATGATCATATGAACTAGAAATCCTCCTCCTGGGCATATGCCCAGAGAAAACTATAATTAAAATAGACACATGTACCCCAATGTTCATTGCAGCACTATTTACAATAGCCAGGACATGGAAGTAACCTAAACATCTATCAACAGAGGAATAGATATGTGGTACATAAACATAACGGAATACTACTCAGCCACAAAAAGGGACAAAACTGTGCCATATGCAGAGATGTGGATGGGTCTGATCTAGAGACTGTCATACAGAGTTAAGTAAGTCAGAAAGAGAGAAATGAATATCATATATTAACACATATATGTGGAATCTAGAAAAATGGTATAGGTGAACTTGTTTGTAAAGCAGAAAGAGAGACACAGACATAGAGAACAAAACAAATGTATGGCTGCCAAAGGGGAAACAGGTGGGATGGCCTGGGAGACTGGGGTTGACATATATACACTACTAAGTAGAAAACAGCTTACTAACGAGAACTGCCAGAACAGCACCGGGAACTCTACTGAGTGCTCTGTGGCGACCTAAACGCAAAGGAGATACAAAAAAGCGGGGATGTATGTATACACAGAGCTGATCCACTTTGCTGCATAGCAGAAATGAACACAATATTGTTAAAGCAACTATACTCCAATTAAAAAAAAAATTCAGAAAAGCAAAAGTAGCCAAGTGTCATGATATAGTGTAGAAGCAGCAAGGCAAAGGCAGCCCACACAAGCTCTGTGAGGACGGGTTTCTAACCACGGTGAGGCGGGAATGTGGGGCTTGCAGGGGGAGCCTCAGGGGCCCTCCCCTTTCTGTGATTCATTTACTGATTCCACATAACCAAACACTCATTTATTTAGCAAATACAAACCAAAATGAAGAGCACTCTATAGCACGAAAGGGTAAACAACGTGTAAATTAACGTCAGATCTGCCAAGCGGAAATTATACTTCATCACCGAAGATTCCGTATGCACTTGAAAGGACTGCTCTGGACTACAGACATGAAGCTTTTTTACTGACTTCCTTCCTTAGACTGAGATTAGTGAAGGTAGAAGACCTGCCTAAGGAAACTATAGTTTCAAAGCCCTTTGCTTGTGGTGCTGACAGCCGGTGATCAGAAGGCTGGCAACTTTAAGAAAACAACTTAAAGACTGTTTTTGTTTTGCAGGTTATGTGCTGGGGCCCAGCCTGGAGAACTACAGTTTCCAGCCTAATAATGTAAGGCTGTGGCTTCCCCAAGGGGCCCAGTTGGTAAAGAAACTGCCTTCAATGCATTAGACACAGGAGATGTGAGGTTTGATCACCTGGAGGAGGACATGGCAATCCACTCCAGTGTTCTGGCCTGGAGAATCCCACGGACAAAGGAGCCTGAGGGGCTACAGCCCTTCTGGTCTCAGAGTGGATAAAGTGAAGAGACTGAGAAAGCACGCATACCACAGAAGGCTATCGCCCTGGAGGACAGGAGAGGTCTTTGCATGACTCTGTTTTGCTGTTTCAGAGGTTACTTTAGAATTTGCAGTATAAATAGTTACCAGTCTGTCTTCAAGTGATAACATTTCACATATCATCTAAGAACCTTATAAATTCATTTCTCTCCTCCTGGCTTTTGGGTTATTGTCATACTTTTTATTTCTACATCTCTTATATACCACATGCTGTATTATTTTTTATTATTGGTTAAACCATCAATATTCTCATAAAAAGAATTAAATATGAGTAAATAATTTATTTGATCATGTAGTGACTACTGGAGCTCATCATTCCTTGTTTATGTTCAGATTTCCATCTGGTACCATTTTCATCCTGGCTGAAAGACTTTTTTATATTTATTAGAGTGTAGGTCTGGTAGTAATGAATTCTTTCAGCTTTGATATATTTGAACAAGTCTTTATTTCAGCTTTGTTTTTGAAATATATTTTTGTTGAAAATAAAATGTCAATCATGCTATTTGTTCTTTATTTATTTGACCCAATTTTGCCAAAAGTTTATCAATTAAGCCAACTTTTGGCTTAGCTGAGCTTCTATATTGCATGTTTTCTAGTTTATTAAATTTCAACCTTACATTCTGTAGAAAAATTTAATAAACAGAAACCTCAGTTATAGAGGTCAGGAGACCAGAATGGGGAGCTCTCACACTCTACAGTGTTGGCAGAGACCAACAGGAATGACCCCTCTTCTCTCCTGGAAGACTCAGCCCAGTGAAAAGCCATGGACTCTAGCCCTCCCAACATACTTTTCCTCTCTATAAAACTGTTCTCCTTCCCTTGCCAGGTAGGACATGCATGTGGCCCACCATGGTTTCAGACCCTGAAACGCAATTCTCAGGTGATTCCAAATAAACTCATTTTTCCTGGAGAAATACCTGTCAGTCTATTTATCTCAGGTCAACTCTTATTTTCTTCCTTTATAAGTGTTCTCCATCCTTATAATACTATTATTTTTCTAACTTTACATATTGGCTTTTTAGTAGTTCATAAGACTTTCTTTTCTAATATTAGAAATTAAAGCTATAAATTTCTCTCCAAATCCTACTTTAGCTGCATCTTTCATGCTTTGATATTTGTTATTTTTATTTTTGTCCTGGTCTAAAGAATCTCAAATTTTTATTTTAAGCCACTTTGAACCACATGCTATTTAGAAACGTGATTCTAATATTCTATATATATATTTTTTCTAATTATCTTTTTGTTTCCTAACTTCACTGAAATCAGAGATCTGTCTGTCTTTGACCAAAATTGTTTTCTGGCCCAATGTATAGTCAACTTTTAGAAATGTTCTAAACATGTTTGAAAACAAATTATGTCCTGCAACTCTGGAGTATAACATGTGTTCATTAGATGAAGCTTATTTACTATGAGCCCCACAATGTCAAGGCAAAATAATTTCTACACAAATGTTATATCTCTAATTGCTCCTTAAAACTATATTCATATATTTATGTCCCCAGTCAACTTCCCCACTTGGAGGTCTAACAGTCACTGCAAATGTGATACGCTTCCCCAGCCCTCCAAGACTTGCCCTTTTCCCAGGCTTGTCTACTTTAACACCTCTCCAGATTTAAGCTCCCAAATTACTCTCTTTTACTGATTCCCTTCTCCCACCCCCCGTTTAACCCACTAGGAAGTCCTTTTGGTCTCCTGAAAAACCTATGTAAAGTCTGTCCGCTTCTTTTCATCCTCACTACCACCACCCTGACCCAAACAAGAATAGCTCACAAAGGCTGACAGTCTCCAGCTGGCTCTCCTCCTTTCTGTTTTGCCTTCCTTCTCCCCAGTCAGTTCCCCGTGTAGTTCTCAGTGTAATCTTTTAGAATTGTAAATTATAAAATACCACCTCCCACCTAAACCCCTTATTTCCTCTCATATTTAGAATAAAGTAAAATCTCCTTACCTTGGTTTCGCAAACCTTACGTGATCTGGCTTCTGATGTTCTCCCCATGCTGACTGTGCTCCTGTTCTGTTCCTCTAGCTCTTCCTGTAACCCCAATAAAGCTTGTTCCCAGCTCAGGGCCTGCATTAGACAGGATGGGGATAGATTATGCCCCTGTAAGACACAATCCCCAAGTCACACAAAGTATCCAGAAGAGCTAGGTAATTTTTGCCCATGAATTAACTGGTCCACAAAAGGACTCAGTAATTCAGGCTGCCTCAGTCTTTAAGTTCTATCATCTCAATATGTGGCTTTATCCATGATTGCTATGGTAGAGGAAGAGGGTGCTAGAGGGTCTTCTATCAGTCTGAAAATTATTTATATCACTTCTTCTCACAGTCCATTTTCCACAACTTGTCCATAACCCCACCCACCTGCAAGATGGTGGGGAAGAGTGTCCTCCTGTACGCCAAAAAGAAACAAGTCAGATATGAATACCAAAAGTCTCTACCAGAAGACTGTTCCCTCTTCCTGGAATGTACTTTTCTCTAATTTTCACATGACTGGTTGCCTACTGATCCTTGGATTTCATCTCAAAAGCTGTCTTGAGATGTCATTGACCACCCAGGTATATAACTTGCAACTCTGATTTAGTTGTTTATTGAATATCCTCTCCCTGAACTAGAATAAAAGCTCCCTGAAAGCAGTTAACTGGTCTGTCTTGCTCATCCTGGGGTCTCCTTAATATTGGTTAATTTAATAAAATAACCGCTCAACAATGTAAATCTGATCATGGCATCCCCCTTGCCATTCATGGATTTTTATAATCATTAGGATAAAGTTTAAACTTTCTGACATGACATATGAGCCTTCATAAGATAAAGTCTGATTATATTTCATCCATCCCCAGGGATCGCCACTGGGGATATGGCAGTAAACTTAAAAACCTTCAGCTTTATATCCCGCAGGACTCTCTCCTGTACTCTGTGTTAGACAAAGTCACATAAACAACCTAAGACAGCCAACACAGTTCTGCTTCTTTAGACAGATACTTTAAAGTTTAGGACTTATTTAGTGATGATGGGAACAGATTAATGGTCTACTGACACAAACAGTACAAATAGTGATTCACTATCTAATTACTTTCACTGGCCAAAATTGAATCAAGGCTCTAAAATGATTCAGGAAAATGATTATAACTTAGATCATGTTAAAATATGTTGCTCAAAGAAAACAAGATAAATAAAGCCCCCAAAGCACCTTAACATAAAGGTTTAACATGAAGGTTTATTTCTTACTTTCAAGTCTGAAGTAGTTCAGGTAGTCTTCCTCCACTGTGTTACACCAGCTTTCCATGGACTTCCAAGAAATCCTCAGCAGAGCAAGAGACAAAGGAGGCACACTGGTTCTTAAATGCCTTCCCCAAATATGAAACACACCACGACCCTCAAATCATCTGGCTAGAATTAGTCTTATGGCCTTTACCTACCCCAGGGGAAGCTTGAAGATGTAGAGAAGCACATATTTCAGGTCATCAGTTATTCATTTTATCCTTTCTAACCACACCAAGAATACAATCAATCCATTTCCAAGTGAGGCAACCTTAAGTACCACACTAGTGATGCATCCAGCTTAATGTACTGGATTTCCAAATGATCTGCGTATTTCTCTTCTTTGAGACATGTTTCTTCTCCACAGATATGAGTCAATTGATCTGCCCCTCTCCAACACATCCAATATACAATGCTGAAGCAAAAATGGGCTAATTACAGTAAAAAACTCTCAGTTGGAGAGATATAGTAGATATAATAAAAACTCGTATTATAAATCATTTTTAAAAAAGGCCACATAGCAGCCAGATCATGAAACGTCCCTGTTCAAAAACTTTTGGATTTTTATCAATCTCAGAATAAAATCTGAACTCCTTCCCATGCTTTCCAAGGTCCAAGATCAAGTGCCTGGTACTCTGTGACTTTACCTGTTTTCATGAGTTTCCTCATTCTGCCACCTCTAGTCCAACTAGCCTGCTGTTCTTTCAATAAGCCAAACTCCTTTCTCTTCAGATACTTTGCATTTGCTCTTTCAACCTAGGTAATTCTTTCCCTACTTAAAATTTACATAGCCTCTGACTACTCTACATGAAACGGCACCTCCCCAACATCCTTGAAACAACTGGCTTGGTCTGGAGATGAAACATTCAAAAGAAAAAGAATCTGTACCATGACGGCTATTTTTGATGTTGCTTTAGAGTAAAAATGAGTTGTAAAAAGTAAACTTTTAGAATATGGGCTCACCTGATTATGGAGCTACTGATTTACTTGTAATATTATCAACAATAAGATTCCAAAGGTTTCCAGTGACAGACTTTTCTTTCACCAAAGCTCTCAGAAAACAACCATCACAAGAAACAAGCATGTATTATTGAAAAAAGGGAATGAGTGTTAAGGAAAGGGGAATATACACTTTGAAGCTTATCATTTGTTTGCACTTGATCAAATTGCTCTTAGTCCCCCAGTTGGCTCCAGGTGCTGAAGTATTCTTTCAAGTCACCATCATTTGATTCCTCAATCCTACACAAACCATTCTGTCTAAATTCGGGGATATCTCAATCAGAAGACCTCAACTTATCACCGTTTCGCTGCAGTCTACTTTCACCTTCTAACCATACTTACACTGGTCACTCTTTTGTTAAAACAAAGATGTTCGAGTGATTCAATGACTAAGCTGCAGCATCAGTAGTGTGCATCAGTAGTGTGAAGTGACTTCTGCTAGGACGTGGCAGGAAGGAGAGAGGCACAGGAGCAGATCTGAAGGACCCTTAGGACATGGGGCTGCAGAAAACTGAGACGGCGGTCAGACAGAAAGGGAAACGAAAGACTGGAGACAATGACCAGGTTGCTGGCTTAGATTCCTGGATGTACAGTAGAATCACCATCCAGTAAGGCAGAAGGGAGAAAATGTTTAAGGAATGGGGTAAGGAAGTTTTGGCCTTACTGAATTTAAGGTGCTCGCAAGAGACACACAGTAGGAAGTTCAATGTGTACGTTTAGTGCAGGCTGTGTTACTGCAGAAGTTGATGACCTTGTACTAACATTGTAACTTCTTTGAACCTGTTCCTACATTTATAAAATAAGAGTATTGTACTAATTTCTAGGGGTCTTCCAGTACTAAAATGGAAGTGAACTCAGTTTTTTCAGTAATCTTAAATAATTTGATTTGGACCCCTATTTCTAAGAACTTTGGGGTTTCAAGCTATCTGTATATTTTACTTTGATAACAAGAACTTTAGTAAGAACTGTTCACCAGTTGGGAGCTTATACATTCATACAACCTTGTTTTCTCTTAAAATTTTAGAGAGAAATACCATGGATTCCTCTGATGAAAGACAAACATTTAAGCTTGCTGGTCATTCTGGGTAAGAATTTAAAAAAGAATTATAATACACTATTGAAATTTCTTCTAAGTGAAATCTTCCCTTCATCCATTTGGAGAAGTTGAAGACATTATTCCTGGTATAGGAAATGGAATTCTTCCTATCTCACTTTCATTCCCAAGTGTATACAGCTGCCTGGTTATTGTATTATTTCCAGGTTAGAATTAAGTTTGAGGGAAGACAGGACATAACCTCATCATCACATGTAAGCAGCAGCCTGAAACTAAATGGAACTCTGGTTTAAAGACAAGTTTTGTGTTTTAAGACAAATAATCACATTGTTCAGCTTAAATACAATTTCTTTTAAACAGAACAATGATTGTTCTATTAAGTACATCTGTGACTCTTTAACAAGAAACTGCACTGTGGCTAAAAGCATGAAATTTGGAATAAGACGGTTCAAACCTGGTACCTCTAATTTGATTTGTGTACATTTTTTAACCTCTTGAAGCTTAAATCTCTTTAGTAAAACAAGGATAATACTTACATTACAGGGTTATTTGAGAACTAAAAATGATCAATTAAATACATTATGTAGTAAAAATTAAGACTGCTAGACAAAAGAAAACACCATTTCAACTACAATTTTGTTAGACTTTTATTATGAATATATTTTGTCATTATTTTAAGGATCCCTCTAAAACTGCAAATCTTAAGAGTAGTTTTGACTCCTGCTTTCATATTATTAATGCTGATTTTTCTTTAAGGACCACTGTGTGCCTGACACTATATTGACAGTCAAGCAGAAACCCTAGTTTCAATTCCTCTTGTGTAAAAACTATTCTACTTACTTGTGGGTATTAACTTGATGTGAAAAATATAAAGTAAATCTGAAAACCTGTAAATAAACACGAGACTGTATTTCATAATTCATGATAGAGGTATAAAGTTAATGCTTAATCTTTCAAATAAATATAAATGTAATAAAGCAATTAAAAAGTTATTCTGATGTTTAAATACATTATGATTTTTTGAACACTGTCCTAATAATTTTTCATTTATTCTTATTTATAGTACTAAGTTAAGTGAAATGCTTATATTATGATATATATATATGTGTGTGTGTGTGTAAAAGAGTAATAGTTATGGGTTAAAAATTTCCCACATATCATTTAATGAAGTTAATCCAGATTTAGTTGTAACATGTTTCAAAATCAAATAATGTATCAGGTAACAAACTACAAAATAAATCTGGAGACAATCATGAGTGAATCAGTCAGTCATTAAAATGAACTACACATGAACTTTCAGTTAAAACACACCTTAATATTATGATCAAAAACTTCCATTTCTATTAATGCTTTCTCCTTTAAGAATTATTAACTCATAGTTTGTTAACCTCTAGAAGAGTAAGAAAAAGTCCTTTTATATTTCATGATAGGTTTAATCAGGTAATTAAAACAAATTCTTATGATATCATCTGATATGTCCAATTACATGGGTATGATGTAACAAAAACAGTTACAAACTTATATATGCATATTTACATTATATATCCCAAACTGGCAAGCTAGTCAACTATATCTAAGGAGATACATTATGGCATGAGTTAAACAATTTTTCATTGCTTGTTAGAAAGAATGCAGTCAAGCTTTCAATGGAAATAATATACAAGTGAGGCACTTTTGAGGTCAAAATTAGAAAGCAAATGACACTACATACTGGCAATGTTCACAAAAATCTATGTGTATTTTAATACAAAGCCTTTTCAACTAGATTATTCTTGAAAAATCTCAAAACTAGCAACTTATGCAATTTAAGGAGCTATCAGGAACAATGGCTAACATCAGTTATCAAAGCATATGAAAGTTTTATAACCACCTGGCTGCTGGGCAAACAGTACCTTAATACCTTAAAGCCCTTAAAAAAATTTTTTTTGGCTTATATAAATTATCTCAGGCTGTGATTTCTTTTTAGATGTTTTGACTCACTGAAAAACACCTTATGGTGCTATTATTGCGGAGTATAGACCAGTCTCTTTTTTTTTTTTGGTGCAACAATGATGCAAGTTTCTAGTGCTTCCCCATATAGTTAGATATGTGATCCTGGAAATCAAGAATGAGAATATTTAGTTAAGAATTTATGTTTTCCAGGTAACAAGCTTTCAAATTTTTATGTAGAAAATGTTATATTTATTTAATGCCTCTTTGGGCTAAAATAAAAAAATCACTCTTAAAACACATATTCCAAAGTGTATCACAAACCCTAAATTTTCATAAAACAAACATCCTTAAGCTTTTCTGAATCTGGAGGGAAGTACATGTTTCCTGCATTTTGGAGACATATAAATAATAAGAATCATCTCTGTGGTGTTCACTTAAGAGGGGCTGGGGAGAGAAAAAGAAAAAGCAAGACTTACCCAAGGTATCAGATGGCACTATACACATGAACTGAAAGTGCATTTGTATTACTTCAAAAGTTCATTTTAGGCACTGCTGAATAACCAATAAAAATAGGTAGTTTTAAGTTTTCCCCTTTAAATTCTAACCCTTGCCCAATATCATCCCAGAGACACACACACTCTCTGAAGTTGTCATGATGAAATACAGTGATGTTTATTTTTTCTAAAAAGTTCCCCAACTGGTAATGGGAGGAAAAGAATACCATTTTAGCAATGGCTTTTACAAGTTAAAAGAATTGGTTCTATAAATGCTTCGGCACATCCATTAAGTTTGATTGCCAGTTCCAAATATTGATAAATATTTAAAACAGGATACGTAAGAAAAAAAAGTGCTTAAAATCTTTCAGGACCAATAAGACACATTAGGGAAAAGACTGGTTTTACAGCTCTTTTGAGATATTTCTTATTCCTGCTTTCTCCATTTGGAGGTGGCTGCCCCTTAAATAGCCCTTTACTGGCAGTAATGATGAACCCTGTCAGATCCCAACTGCCACCTCACGTATGGTCTATAAATCATCCAGTAGGTGGTGCTGAAGTTACATACCTCGTATTTCTTCAGAAATCAAGTGATTCCCCTGTCAAGTCAGAGGAAAATCATTTAAGAAGTATTAATTCTGAACAAGCCATCAGATCAAAATCTTGTTTTCACTTTTGGTATTTACTATTACTTAAACAGTTTTGCTTAGCCATTTGCTTATACTATCAGATTAAAACTGAAAAGAAAGATTTTAGAGGACAAGCCAGTTGGCAGTGTCAAATCTGTATGCAGACTGAGAAAATGCTCCCAAATCTATACACATGCTTAAGAATGAGAAATTTAACCTATTCATTTATTTTCATATAATAATTATAATTTACTCAAGAGAAAATTTCCACATAAGGGATTCAGGTAACATTATGAGTTAGCCTTCTAAACTGATTTGGAGCCTTGGTGTGTTAAAACTATAAAGATTCAAGGTAAAATAAAAACCATTTCATCACCATAGTTTTTAATGAAGAAACTTGTTTAAAAATTGTAAAGGAAAAATTGGGGATGGGACGGAAAGATCTTAGCAGCAAAGTGGTTAAACAAATTGAAAATATTAATGCACAAACATTAAAATATTAAAGCATATATGTTGCATATAAAATACAGTACAGAACCAGGAGTTGCACTATACTGATTAGTGCTCAACAGAAGAAATGATTAAATTTGTTCTTCCCAGAAGTATATACACAGTTCATTTCCACAGCATTTTCCTATATAGCCAGCAAGTTATTTTCTTCAGTTATTCACACCTGCTCAAACCTGAATTATAAACTCAGCACTTACAAATATGAAAATTCAGTCACAAGGAAAACCAGTATTTCCATTTTATCAATAAAAAGTAATTTTGAAAGTTAACAGTCTATTCTAGGAAACCAAGTTTAGCTGAAAACTTCAGGGATGAAGATCATCTGGCGTAGCAGCATCCAAATATATAAACAGTAAAAATAAGACTTAAAACTGCTGCTACGGTGTCATGTTTTGGACTTAGTTCAACCAATTGATTTTTAGTACAAAACTAGAAATAACCTCTTCTTCATAACATCTATAGTTATCAATATATTTTTCTTCTTTTCAATGTGAAATAATACTTCAAGATGATCTATATACACAATGTTGTCAGTTCAAGCTGTCATATAAATATAAATGCTTTCTTAAAAAAAAGTATTTTACAGACAGACAGTGTTATGTACATTGTTCAGTTTTATCTGGGGCAAAAGAAAACTAACACAAGCTTTTAAGTGTGATATGTAAAAATAATGATTATGTAAATAACATTTTAAAACCTGCATAGAAAATGGGCTTCAAACAGTAGTGTGATTTTAATTTTGATCATTTCTGAAACTTCAAGCCATTAAAAAAAAAGGCACACTTCTCAACTTTATCCCTTTAAGGGAATGTTCTTTAGGAACCCCTTACTTGGTTAGAGTCTCAATGTAACACTTAAAAAAAAAAAGACAATTTGACCCCAAAGTACTTCAAACCGCTTGCCGGAACACGTATGCAACTACTTTGCAAATAAAACATCCAGTAGGACAATGCTCTGCAAGAGAAAATAAATTTAAACATATATTTCATTCAGGATGTTGGATTAAATATTTTTCTGGGGTAGTTTAGCACACTCTGGCATAATTTTGCTTCTGGTCAGTTTAAATAAAATGAGAAAAGTTATCATTGTTATGTGACAATAAGCACTGAGGATTAAGCTAAAATACTATTAACACAGCTGAACATATTCTGGATTAGCAGAATGATTAGTGGAAGTCTCAGGAGGAAACTTTGACTCTATCCAGTTGCACTTTTCACCTTGTAAAACATCTGTAAATGCAATACAGTTTTTTGAAAGGAGGAAATTCTGAAAGAAAACAACTTGCTGGTTGAATACCACAAACAAAACAAAACAACCCAAAACCTCACTTTTTCTATAATGTTTACTCAGTCTCTTTTTATATAAAAATAAGTGTTATGTTCCCATCATAACATTAGACAATTACATCTGTGCTTAAAAAAAAAAAGTTGGTCACTCAAGGCTATTAGAATATTTTATAAGGATTTTAGATTACCAGAATGTACAGATATAACTCAATATAAACTGTAGCCAAAGGGAAAGGACGATGAAAATATAAAATCATTCACATGGAATAAAAACGTTATTAACTAGATGAGTAAAATATTCAAAATATAATGGAATGTGACAGTAGATATATGTACATCTACTTCAGAACTAGGAAGGGGAAGAAAAGCTTTATATGTAATAATTCGTACCTTTTATTTAGTTAAATATAAACATTTGTTATTTATACATAAAACTGCTTTCAAAAAACAACTAATAAATGATTTAGTTGCACTTGTTTTACTTCTTACAATTCCCAAGTGTTAACTTTTCTTAGATTGAAATCCAACTGTCCTCTAGTGCACTTTTAGTTTATATCTTAATGAATTCAAATCTTTAAAGGTCCCATCACCTAATGCATAAATATACAAAAATGCCAAAAAAATTTAATCCCTTTTAGTTGGATCATATTTTATGTTCACTTTATATTGCCAATAACCAGAAATGGTTTCCTTTTGCAAATATTCTTGACAACCTGTAACAAAACATGCCATGCACTCCAGGGAAAAAGGCATGGCGAGCATCTGTGAAATGCCAAGAACCGATGAGTTCTGCTTCCTCCACGTGTGGCCCCAAGGATACCAGGCAAGACTGCATAACGCTTGCCAAAAGCTTCCACAAATCCAAGTTAGCTAATTCCTGGACACAAAGATTTTAAGCTCATTTCATCACTGGATGCTTTCATCCAGCAGCTTTATGTTTCCCACCACAGCACCCACACGCCTCACCACAACGATGGCACATTCTCAAAGGGACGTAGCAGCACATACATGGTACAATGAAAGACAAAGCTACTAGGGCTAACCATCGTAAGCAGAACTTGTCATCGCTAGTGTCACATGAACAGGGGTCAGAGAAATCTCCCTCTGAGTCTGACATACAATGATACAACATGCTCTCTGCACAGAGCATGCAACTAACTTGATATATGCATCTCTTAATAGGGTCTGGAGCATCTTGACATTTTCCCCTGCCATTTTCTTCATGATTAAACCTTTCCTGGCAGTATACGCAGCGAGAACGTTCACCATCTTCTTTTCTTCGTTTTGACTTCTTAAATTTTAATGAGGAAGGCTGTGTCTTAAATACCACAGAGTCTTTGAGCGAACTTAACTTAGTTTCATCCCCACAAGAGTACAGATAGTCTGATTTTTTACTGTCTGGTTTAGAAAATTGAACACTGGAGTCAGTATCATCTCTCTCCAGGTCATTTTTCCACATGTCGGGATGTCTATAGTCTGCATAGCGACGTATTAAGATATCGCGAGGGTTTATTCTGACAATCTCATCCTCATCTTGAAAGCTGACATGTCGAATTGATTTCAAAGGGACCTAAAAATGAAAGAGATGAAAATTTCAATAATAACAGTGAAGATAATTTTATTGCCTACTTGCCCGGATATTTGGTCAATTAGTTTGCAAGTTTAAGTGAAGATGCTTCTTGGATGAGATTAACATTTTCAATGAGTGGACTATATAAGCATAACAGATTATCCTCCATCACATAGGTGGCCCTCATCCAATCAGTTCAAGGCTTTAATAATACAAAGACTGACCAAGAAAGCAGGAAAGAATTCTGCCAGCACACTGCCTTTGAATAGAGACTACAGCTCTTGCTCAGGTTTCAAGCATGACAGCCTACTCTGAAGATTTTAAATATGTACCTATGCCATCATGTAAGTAGGTCCTCCCAGATAGAGAGGGCTTCCCAGGTGGCTCAGTGGGAAAGAACCCACCTGCCAAGCAAGAGAAGTGGGTTTGAGCCATGGGTTGGGAAGCTCCCCTGGAGAAGGAAATGGCAACCCACTCCAGTATTCTTGCCCGGGGAAATCCCATGGACAGAAGGGCCTGGTGGGCTACAGTCCATGGGATTGCAAAGGAGTCGGACATAACTAAGAGACTAAACAACATCACATAAGCCATTCCTTAAAGTAAATGTCTTTCTCTTTATATATATATATATATATATATACACACACACACATACATATTGTTGGTTCTGTTTCTCTGGAGTACCCTGACTCATACAGATTTCAGTAGCAAGGAGTGGGATGCTGTGCTAACAAAAGTGTGGCAATGCCTTTGGAACTGGATAATGGGTAGAGGCTGAACGAGTTTTGAGGTGTGTGTTATAAAAAACCTAGGTAATCATGAAGAGAGGCCTGGCAGAAACGCAAATGTTAACGGCGTTTCTGGTGAGGGTCCTGGATGGAAACGAGGAATAAATACACTGTTCGACGCTGGTGGAGAGACGACCCTTGTTATAAAGTGGCAAAGAATGTGGGTGAATTGTATTCTAGTGTTTCATGGAAGGCAGAATTTGTGAGTGATGGACTTGGATATTTAGCAGAAATTTCTAAGAAAAGTGCTAAGGGTACAGCCTGGTTCCTCCTTACCGTTTATAGTAAAATATGAGAGGGAAGTGATAAACTGAAGTGTAATTAAAAAAAAAAAAAAATAGAATCAGAACTTGAAGCCCTGGAAAATTCTCAGGAATGACACTATCACCAAGGGAGTAGGGCCACTTCCCTCAAGGGCCCAGAGGAATTTTGCCTCAGGATGAATCAAACTGAGTCTCACTCACACTTAGATGGTATTTAGATGAGATCTTGGTGGTGCTACTGGTAAAGAACCCACCTGCCAATGCAGGAGACATAAGATGTGGGTTCAATCCCTGGGCTGGAAGAATCAGTGGAATAGGGCATGGCAACCCACTCCAGTATTTTTGCCTGGAGAATTCCATGGACAGAGGAGACTGGTAGGTTATAGTCCATAGGGTCACAAAGAGTCGGACAAGACTGAGGCGACTTAGTACGCACACAATGGACCTAGAGATGGTACTAGAATGAGTTAAGTGTCGGGGGGGGGTTCAGGATGGGGAACACATATACACCCGTGGCGGATTTATGTCAGTGTATGGCAAAACCAATACAGTATTGTAAAATAAGTAGCCTCCAACTAAAACAAATAAATTTATATTAAAAAAATATTTAAAAAATGTAAAAAAAAAATAAAGTGATATGTAACCACAAAAAAAAAAAAAAATGGAATGGGTCAAGCTTTTCAGAGTGTTATGATGAGGTGAATATATTTTGCATGTGAGAAAAGGGACCAGAGGGTAGAACATTATGAGCTGAATTGTGTTTCCTCCAATTTCTTTATGTTGAGGCCCCAACCCCAGTATCTCAGAATGTGACTGCATTTGAAAATAGAGCCTTTAAAAAAGTGATTAAAGTAAGGTCCTTGGGGTAGGCCTTAATCCAATTTGACTGGTGTCCTTATAAGAAGAGGAAATTTGGACACACAGAGAGCGAGACACCAGAAATGTGTGTGTAAAGAGAAAAAAAGGAACACAATCAGAAGGTGACCACTGACAAGCCAAGGAGAAAGGCCATGAAAGAACCCAAATGTATCAACACCTTGATCTTGGACTTCCGGCAAGGCACTCTGTCTGTGGTATTTTGTTACGACAGCCCTAGCAAACTAACACAAAAGTACGCGTATTCATAGTCTGGCTATACACGTCTCTGAACATGACCGAAAAGCACAGCATACTCTCACACCTTTCCGGTAGGCTGTTTCAGGCTGGGGGGGAAGGTACATCTTTTAGGCATAAACCAAAATGACCCTTCCCTTCACCCATACAAGTGACTAGTGTGACAAGACACAGTGACTAGTTTGTAAGTAAGTCCATGATCTAGGTTGGGCTTTCAAACTTTCATTCTCCAGATATTTGGAATTGTGGCTAAAAAAATCCCATGTGTGGACTAAAGATGGAGTGATTGATGCAGAAAGTTACACAATTCCTACTGGTGATAAACACACTGTGACAATCTCCCAGACTCAAACCAGAAATCTGCAAGAAATTTAAGTAATGAGGTTTAGAAGTATATATAAAAAATAAGCAAGTTTATAACACTAAAAAATAACTCTAGTACAATTCAACTACATGGAGAATTAGAAAGACTGGAAATTTCACTCATATGTTAATTAGTTATATGCCAAAGCAGAGGATAAAACTAAGATTTCTTACCTTATTTTGGGACTTCAGGCCTCCACTTTCCTTGGACATTTGCCGCTGTCCATATTCTATACTTCTGTCCTGAATGTCTAGGCCTGGATGACTGAACATTATCTAAAATACAAACAATTCCTAGTTAAGTGACAAAAGAACACATTTCTTATTTTATTTTTAGTGAAACTATATATGTGTATTTCAAAACTCCATAATCTATTAGTAGTAAGGTTTTTCAAAATGGTTTTAATATAAAGTATTATTTGAGTCATCCTGTTTATTATTTAAACTCAGATCTTTCTCAATACATTTAAAATGAAATTTTAAAAGTAGCACACACTTCACTTCTGGTTTCAGTTTCAGCATGTAAGGAGCTGGAAGTTGCCATTCTGCTGCAATTACAAGTAAAAAAAAGTGGAATAACAATAAAAATATCAACAACTCTTCTTAGATCCATGAGAGAGGAAGACAGGACAAACCCCACCCTAAGACTGCAGAGACTCATGAGTAGAGATCACCATGGAAACCAGTGTCAGGGTAGGAAAAAAAAAAAAAAAAACTCAACTGTAATTGACAAATTGCTGGAGGCTCAGGATAGACAACTGGGAGTTAAACACTCCTAGGGGAGGGGAGAAGAGTTGACTCACTGGAAAAGACTCTGATGCTGGGAGGGATTAGGGGCAGGAGGAGAAGGGGACTACCGAGGATGAAATGGCTGGATGGCATCACAGACTCGATGGACGTGAGTCTGAGTGAACTCCGGGAGATGGTGATGAACAGGGAGGCCTGGAGTGCTGCGATTCATGGGGTCGCAAAGAGTCACATGCGACTGAACTGAACTGAACTGAGGGGAGGGGAAAGGCAGTAATTGTGACGTCCGCAAGCTTCTGTCAGTTTACCTCTAACAGCTCAACCAAGTTTACATGGTAAATATCAGAAAAATCCCTGCATGCTTCCAGCATGGAGAGGGGAGAAAGAACCATTATGAAATGTGCTGGAACACTCTTTCTAACAAGACTTGTCCTCAGGAAACACTAATGAACCAGAGCCTGACCTATTATGGTATTACCAGAGTCAGGAGGTGATATATACCCAGCTCTCGTCATCTCAAACCACCTGATCCACGTAAAGGGGGAGAAAAAAAAATATATATATATATATATCACAACAAGCATCAGAATCAGATATGACAGGGATATTAGAAACACCAGACTAGGAATTTAAAACAACTATGATCAATATGCTAAGCGCTCTAAAATATAAAGTAAGACAGAATACAAAAACAAATGAGCAATGCAAACAAAGAGCCAGAAATCCTAATAAAGAATACCACCACCGGCCCTGCCCCAAAGCGAGATCAAAAGCACTAAGAGAATGAAGAATACCTTTGATGAGCCTAGTAGACTGGACACGCCTGAGTAAAAAACCTGAGTATGTGAATATAACAATTTCCAAAATTGAAAGGAAAGAGAACAAAAAGTGGGGGGAAAAAAGAACAGAATATTTAAAAATGGTAGAAGAACTACAAAATGTGTAATTTTGTACATATACACGAGATAGAATGATCAGAAGAAAAGAATGAAAATAACAAAAGAAATATATGAAATAATAATGACTAAGACTTTACTCAAATTAATGTCAGATGTCAAGTCACAGATCAACAGAGAATATCAAGCAAGAAAATGAAAAAGAAAAGAAAAGCATCTAAGCATGTAATTTTCAAACTATAAAAAAAAAAAGATAAAAAAATTCTGAAAGATGCCAGAGGAAAAATAATTTACTTTTAAAGAATAATTACATTGGACTTCTTTGCAGAAACCATGTAAACAAGAAGAGTGAAGTGAAATAGTTAAAGTGGTAAGAGAAAAAGTCCTCCAACCTACAATTCTGTACCCTGTAAAATTATCCTTCAAAAGTGAAGGAGACTGGTGGCAATGTATTGGTGCAACCACTGTGGAAAAGAGTATGAAGGTTTCTCAAATAATTAAAAATAGAGCTACCGTATGAGCCAACAATTCCACTTCTAAGTAAATATCTGAAAGAAACAAAAACACTAACTCAAAAAGATGTATGCACCCTCATATTCATGTGAAACTTAAAGTCGCTCAGTTGTGTCCAACTCTTTGCAACCCCATGGATTATACAGTCCATGGAATTTTGAGGCCAGAATAATGGAGTGGGTAGCCTTTCCCTTCTCCAGGGGATCTTCCCAACCCAGGGATTGAACCCAGGTCTCTTGCATTGGAGGTGGATTCTTTACAAGCTGAGCCACAAGGGAATGGTCATAGCAGCATTATTTTCAATTGCCAAGCTATGAAACAAGTGTCCATCAACAGACAAATGGATAAGATGTGGTATGTACATGTACACACACACACACACACACAGAGGAATACACACACACACACACATACAGAGGAATACACACACACACACACACACACACAGAGGAATACACACACACACACACACAGAG
>SJYX01013722.1:72033-126416 GCA_006410675.1 Oreotragus oreotragus
TTACTGCATTCTAATCTAACAGAAGTCATTTAAAGATGTGTATAAGAGACAGCACACACACACACAGAGGAATACACACACACACAGAGGAATACATACACACACACACACAGAGGAATACACACACACACAGAGGAATACATACACACACACACAGAGGAATACACACACACACACACACACACACACACACAGGAATACTACTCAGTCATGAAAAAAAGAATGGAAATCTGACCTGTGGACCAATATAGATAAACCTGGAGGGTTATTTCACTAAGTGAAACAAGTGAGGCAGAGAAAAACAAATACTGTATGACATCACTTATATGTGGAATCTAAAAAATTTAACACAATACTGTATATAACAGAAAATAAACAGATTCACAGATACAGAAAACAAATGAGTGGCTATCAATGGGGACAGGGAAGGGGCCGGCAACATGTGGGAAGGGGATTAAGAGGTATAAGCTATTATGTAAAAACAAACCTTAAATTAAAAAAAGATCAGTTTTTAAAAGTGAGAGAGAAAGACTTTCTTAGGCAACAAAAATTGAGGAAATTTCTTGCTGGCAGACCTGCCTTATAAGAAATGTCAACAGAGGTTCTTTAGAGAGAAGGAAAATAATATAGGTCAGAAACTTGGATCTATATGACAATGGAAGAATATTTTAGGAGAAACAAGGGAAAATAATATAAACTTTTAATTTTCTTATTCTTAATTGAGCTAAGAGAGAGGCTTGCTCAAAAATCAGCATATATTTACATACCTATACATACACAGGTATATACATATAAAGTAAAATGGATGACAGCAATGATAGAAGAGATGGAAGGAGGAATTAGGATTACTGCTAATATAGAGTTCACCCACCATCTGTAAAGCAGTTTAGTGTTGTTAAAGGAAAAGTAAATGAATGAAGTATAATATACCATGCCGCTGCTGCTGCTAAGTTGCTTCAGTCGTATCTGACTCTGTGCGACCCCATAGACGGCAGCCCACCAGGCTGTATATTGTCACTTTGCTTATTTAACTTATATGCAGTGTACATCATGAGAAATGCTGGGCTGGATGAAGCACAAACTGGAATCAAGATTGCCAGGAGAAATATCAATAGCCTCAGATATGCAGATGAGGAAGCGAAGAAAGCGAAGTAAAGAGCTTCTTGATGGAAAGTGAGAGTGAAAACGTTGACTTAAAACTCTACATTCAGAAAACTAAGATCATGGCATTCAGTCCCATCACTTCATGGCAAATAGAAACAATGGAAAGTGACAGACTTTATTTTTCTGGGCTCCCAAATCACTGCAGCCATGAAATTAAAAGACGCTTGCTCCATGGAAGAAAAGCTATGACCAACCTATACAGCATATTAAAAAGCAGAGACATTACTTTGCCAACAAGGGTCCAGCTAGTCAAAGCTATAGTTTTTCCAGTAGTCATGTATGGATTGACAGTTGGACTATAAAGCTGAGCACTGGAGAATTGATGCTTTTGAACTGTGGTGGTGGTGAAGACCCTTGAGAGTCCCTTGGACTATAAGGAAATCCAACCAGTCCATCCTAAAGGAAATCAGTCCTGAATATTCACTGGAAGGACTGATGCTGAAGCTGAAATGTCAATACTTTGGCCACCTGATGCGAAGAACTGACTCACTGGAAAAGACCCTGATGCTGGGAAAGATTGAAGACAAGAGGAGAAGGAGATGACAGAGGATGAGATGGTTGGATGGCATCACCGACTCGATGGACATTAGTTTGCGTACATTCCAAGAGCTGGTGATGGAGAGGGAAGCCTGGCGTGCTGTAGTCCATGNACTTTGGCCACCTGATGTGAAGAACTGACTCACTGGAAAAGACCCTGATGCTGGGAAAGATTGAAGACAAGAGGAGAAGGAGATGACAGAGGATGAGATGGTTGGATGGCATCACCGACTCGATGGACATTAGTTTGCGTACATTCCAAGAGCTGGTGATGGAGCGGGAAGCCTGGCGTGCTGTAGTCCATGGGGCCACAAAGAGTCGGACATGACTGAGCGACTGGACTGAACTGAACTGAACCTTGGGAAACGAGAAAAAGACGATTCAATCAAAGTAAGGTAAAGAAAAGAAACAATAAGAATTAGTGTAGGAATCAATGAAATTGAAAGCAGGAAATTAATGGAGAATATTATGAAACCAAAAACTAGTTCTTTTAATAAGATCCACAAGTGATAAGCTTCTAGTCAGGCTTCTAGTCAGACTCATTGGAAGACCCTGATGCTGGAAAAGATTATTTATTTTCTCACCTGATTGGCTTGGCTTCGCAGGTAGACACTTCTGGCATTCAGACCTTCAAAGGGAGAAGGTCTTGAGTTTCTGTAAGGCTCACTGGTAACCACGGTATCTTGATGGAAAAGATGATCTTTCACTAGAGAACTGGAAGTATCTTCTTCAGCTGCCTAATGGGAACAATCCTCAACTCATTAGTTGCCAGAATATGACAAAACAAAATACCTTCACTAACAAGAATTCAGCAAGTTGGTCAATATGTAGCACCATCACTGTGTATGGCAGTTCCCCCAGATAAAATACACATTATGAAGCCATGTCAAAATTAAAGAATATGAATTTAAAAAAAACCCCACTCAAGTTTATGAGCA
Source organism: Oreotragus oreotragus (assembly GCA_006410675.1). Lineage (NCBI taxonomy): Eukaryota > Metazoa > Chordata > Mammalia > Artiodactyla > Bovidae > Oreotragus > Oreotragus oreotragus. Next base: position 74,673 of record SJYX01013722.1, read on the forward strand.
AAATAGACTGTCTTACAGAAAACAATATAGGATGAATCAGAAGGCTAACCATGCCATGTGAGAGATGTATCTGGTTATAGTAAAGCTGTTAATTATAACTAAAATATGTACACAAAAAGTGAAGAAATTATGAGGAAGAAAATGCAAATCAGTAGAATTGTTACTTTGAAAATTGTCTTTGAAAACTGTTTTTTACACAGTACCAAAGACTGTAATGTATGCTATGAGGGGTCAAAGAAGGAAGATAGTAGTCTATGGTCTTGAATTATTAGCCTGAATTTATGGATTACTTAGAAGGATTCAAATCATACACAAGACTTAGGGAAGGAGATATGTCAATCAATCACAGTCATGAATGAAATGCTTTGAAATTTCATAAAGAATATTTCTGTGAAATAAATACTGAATAAGTGAAACTTAGCACATCAGAAAACAGAAAGTCCCGAGAAAGTTTTGTTTCTTTTCTTTTAAGAAATGAAATAACTACTTGCTATTATTTTTCCCATTAGTATATAGTTATCTGGGAAGAAACAGTGACAACCAAGTAAAATGACAATAATACTTTTACTGCCTCATTCTAAAATATTTCAAGTAATCATAACAGGGCTAATATTTTTAAAAGGAGAAACCTTTATATTTTATAAAAATAAAAACATTAAAATTTGTCTTACTTTAAAATTAAACAATAAAACTCATTAAATGGCAAGATATTATAAATTTACAAATGCACATAATGGCCCTTGCTCTGAAACAAAGTAGTTTTGTAACATTTTATTTCTCTGGAACTAGGTTTTTTCAATTATTAAATAATTATAATACCTATACAGTTTTATTACATGGACTATTGTAAGGATTTAGTGAGATAATATATACGAAAATGCTCTGAAAACTAAAAGCTGCTATTTTATCAGGAAGTAGTCAATTAAACTTAAAAAATGTATCTGAGAATCTACTGTCTACTGAAAACTGTGTCAAACCCAGTTAATTGCTATTTTTATAATTTTCCTAGTAGTTGTCCCCTGTGTTATGTCAATGCTCAGTTAGTGCAAAGGAATTGGCTAGATAATGGTATCCAGCAAACATTCTTTCAAAATTCATGATAAAAGTTGAGAATAAAAAAAAAATTTGTTTGAAATATATTTGTTTCAGAGAGTTTTCAAAATAAATGACCCAAGTAATTGTCAAAAATCATAAACAACTTGAATAGAAGAAAACAACAAGAACAACAGAAAGGTTTAGAGAAAGGGCCTAGGTTGAAACCCTGTCTTATCCACCTAGGGTATAAAATTTTAGCAACTGACTTTTCTAAATCACAATTCCTTTTTATTATAAAGTGGGTACAATATTTTTACAATATTTGTACAATAAAAATCTCAGGGTCAGCTGAGATAACTCAAAGAGTAAAAACTATAAATAAGCACAAATTGCAGTGTTAGTCATAATATCAGGAAAAGTCATAAAGTAATTATGCTTTTTATGGTGACAACTATTTGGATCAGGTCATCTTTACTGCATTCTAATCTAACGGAAGTCATTTAACAACTGTAAAATAAAAACTTAATACGTATCTGAACAAATATAAAATGGTTTCATGACCCAGTGTTTTACTGTATGACTAAGGTTAATTATACTTATATTCTGTACATTAAACAGTAAATACATTTCCTTTCAGTTAAATACATTTTTAAAGGGAAATATAAAAAGCATTATTTCATTATTAAACAAATAAACATGTGGATGATAGTTGGGTAATAAATGATTTAGTTCAACTATTAAATGCTTACCAAACTACCTGGAATTAACCTATAGAATTATTTCATACTACACAGTAAATTTATAGCTATACACCTCCAAGTGTCTCAGTTAATAAAATAACTAAAACATCTTTCAGGAGTCTGGTAAAACAAATAAACCTTCACTGTTTGAAAATGTACAGTCTACAATCTACAATAAGGGATATACTATCTGTGAATTGTGAGAAACTAACATTTGTAGAGAATCTTTAACAGAAAAAGGGCATTTTTGTACTACTTAACTATATCTCTTTCAGCAAGCTCAAATTTAGATGTATGTTAAGCTGAAGAAGCTGAAAAAAAAAAAAAGTGGTGATAGGAGAATGGTCATTCTCATTCACTGCTAATTCTATACACAGGAGTAAAATTTGGGCCAATCATTTCTGAATAGCACTTTTAATAAAATATATCAAAAGCTTTAAAAACATGTATACATTTTGACCATTTACTCGACCTAGTAAAGAAAAAAATGTACTAAATGGAAAGAGCTTTAGGCATAAAATATTTTCCTCAGAAAAATTTTCAATAGTAAAAATGAAGAAACAACTTTAATGTCCCAAATTAAGGAGATGGTTATGTAAATTATGGTATGTCCACTTAACGTAATGAGTGGTCATTTGAAATTAGGCTTATGAATAATATCTACTTTGTGGAGAATTACTTAATGCTAAAAAATTTTATTTATACTATTTTAAGCGTGAAAAGATGAAAGATTTAAAGGATATAAAATGAATGCTAATTCTATTCCTGAGTATGATTATGAATGCTTTTCCAATTTTCAAGAGCTTGTTCACTTTTTATAAGGTGGGTTTCTTTTAAAATCTATATACTTTCTCCATTTATTTTCATGTAAAATCATAGTACTGAATTCAGGCAGAACATCTCTTTTGGTCAATAAAATAAAATAATTTTCAAAAACAAGCTAAAATTCCGAGTGTTTTTCAAATCCATTTTCTCTTCTCCATACCCACTTAGCTACTCTCTTGATGCAAGCTTTCATTATTTTTTGCCTCTCTTATTTTAGCAGGTTTCTAAATGATTGCCTCGTGAAAGTTTAGGCATGAAAATTTTGTTGGTTTTCCTACTCAGAATCCTTATAAGGTATCCAGTTATCAAAGCTCTGTTGGGGAGCCCTATATACACTGGAAAATAGAGGGCAGAGAATCATTACTGTCTGAGCAATGTTTTCATAAGATAAACAATTTATGCACTCCATAGAAATGGGCTCTCTCACCCTAGAAGCACTGAGATACAAGATAAAGTCTAGTTTATTTCATAGGAAAAAGAAACATAATAAACACATGAAAAGATGGTGCACTTCAATTAAAGACTTAAAACTATGATGCCAACTTTTTATACAGACTGGAAAGGATGGAAAATACACATAATACTGCTCGGTACTGGGAAGGGGATGGAGAAATAATGTTTTGTACTGTTGATGACAGTGCAATTCTTCTTTGAGAAACTTTTATACAGATACATACATAAACAAATAATCATCTTAGCACTCTTTTTTAACAAAAAAAGATAAGAAAAAAGAAAATATCCTATGGCTGTATGACCATGGGACTGGTTAAAAATTTATGATATATATATATATATATATGAAAAATTCTAAAAGCCATTAAAAAGATCTGTATGCAGTACTCACAAGAATTACTAAATGAAAAAAAGCTAGGTATACAATTGTTAATATGACATGATCCTATTTGTCAAGTTGAAAGGATGGATAAATAGATAATTTTCAAATTTTATCAGTATAAGGAAGGATATACACCAAACCACAGACATTTCCTTTAGGAAATATTTTATATAAAGGACTACAAATACAATAACATAAAGGTAATAAAGTAAATATGTGCATAGTTATCACCCAACTTCACAAAGAGGAATAACCAAGACAACAAATAACATCAATGCGACAACAGCATCCCCGATTCATACCACTTGGACAGGAAAATATTACCTTGAGGTAGCTGTTTATTGTCCAATTTCTTACGCTTCTGTACTGTTTTACCACACAAATACTATTTCTAAACAACAGTTATAGACGTTTCTGGATTTTGACCAATACCATGCCACTTGGGACATTATGGGACCTGCTTTTCTTGCTCAACTTTTTTATGCATAAAATTTATTCATGTTGACATAAGTAGCAATAGCTCACTGTCACTTGTAGTGTTGATAGCTAACATATGTTAAGCATTTTCTATGTATCAGACATTGTCCCAAGTACTTTACATGATTTAATTCATTCAGTCCTCACAACAACCCTTCAAGGTAGTTGGCATTATTTTGTCTCTACTCTACAAGAAGAAACTAAAGCTTAAAGAGATTATGTAACTTGCCTAAGACAAAATACTTAACTTTTTGCTATTTCAAACAATAGTGCTAAGAACATTCTTCTACAGGCCTCATGATACACATTTAAAAGAATTTTTCTCGTACCTATACCACAGGTAGAGATGCTGGAATTATAAAACACACGTATGCTCTGATTTATAAAATAAAAATTCTTTTCCAAGGTGGTTTTAACAATTTACATATTCACAAACAATGTTGTACATTCTAAGATTAGGCATTATCACAACTTTCTTATTTATGGATATGCTATTTAATTTCTATAATAATGAACTACTGCTGTTAAGTCGCTTTAGTCGTGTCCGACTCTGTGCGACCCCACAGATGGCAGCCCACCAGGCTCCCCCGTCCCTGGGATTCTTCAAGCAAGAACACTGGAGTGGGTTGCCATTTCCTTCTCCAATGCGTGAAAGTGAAAAGTGAAAGTGAAGTTGCTCAGTCGTGTCCTACTCTTTGCGACCCCATGGACTGCAGCCTACCAGGCTCCTCCGTCCATAGGATTTTCCAGGCAAGAGTACTGGAGTGGGGTGCCATCTAGGCCTCACTAAAACTTAAGTGTTTTCTTTACATGAACAAGAAATTTTGAGAATGAACAAAAGCACTAACAAATGCAAGTATAGGTTTGTCATTTTACCATGGTTCCTATTCCACAGTTTTATAATCACTTTTTGTTTAAGATTATTTACTACCCTGTTCCTCTCCAGGACCATCTGACATTTCACAGTTCTGATTCTTTGTACATGTCATTTCCTCTGCCCACAAAGACGATCTTCTATTTTCTACTAGAAAAGCTCCTTTTCAGAGTTTGGGATTAACATATAGACACTACTATATATAAAAGAGATAAACAACAATCACTACTACATAGCACAGGGAACTCTAGTCAATATTCTATAATCACCTATGTCTGTTAATCCATATTCAATTTATTTAATACTCCCAACAACCCTTCAAGATAGTTGGCATTATTTTATCTCTACTCCACAAGAAGAAACTAAAGCTTAAAGAGATTATGTAACTTGCCTAAGATAAAGCACTTAATTTTTTGCCAAATTCATAAGAAAAAAGTTGTCATTTTATTAAAAAATTTGTACTATTGTTATTAAAATTAATAAAAGCCAAAACACTTTAAAAATTTTGGGTAAGAGTAAAAAGGTAAAAAGTATTCTGGGTAACAAACTTTTGAATTTTTTAATTGGATTATAACTCTTTAGAAGTAGCAATTAACTACAGGAATAGGGATATAACCTCAAATTAGGTGGTGGAAAATCTTCCATAAGAGCACAAAATTTAATATAGGAAAGCCACAAAGAATGTACATACATTTGCACAATCTTCATCTTTTTAAAAGTTGTCTACAGCAGTAACATACATCCAATGCTTTTAGTACACTGGCTCCTCTGTATTATCTAAAAAGTAAACTACACCAATATTTAATGTACAATGGGGACCTGCTTCACTCTCAGAGGCTTGTATAGTAACTCTCCTATGGTTGCTCACAGATCGTTTACCTTTTTCTTTCTCTAAGAGTAATATAGCAATTTTTGTGTGCAGAGACAAAAGGATGCAGTATAAATTAATAATTTCAGCTGTAGCTCTCAATTAGAACATTAAGTCTAGAAGACAGCTGTAGAGAAAATACAGATTTTGCTTTTCTCCTCCTTTGTCCTGTCTCCCTAAATTAATTCTGAAGCAGAGAAAATAGCGTTGTTCTGCAAACTTTTTAAAATATATTGTTCCCAATAAATAATCTAGTGTGAAGAAAGGTGGTTAAATGATTATTAATTACAGTCTATCAACTGCTCCAAACTTTAATTCTTTTATGTCACATATCACAGGTCTGAGTGTGTGACTGGGTCATATCTAACAAGAGAATTTTTAAATAATTATACTACTAGTTTATTTTAGCATGATGGATAAAAATAGAAATGTTCTTTGATAAGAAATCTTATATTTTGGGCTTCCCAGGTGGCGCTAGCTGGCCATCTGCCAATGTAGGGGACATGAGAGACATGGGTTTGATCACTGGATCCAGAGATTACCTGGAGAAGGGCATGCCAACCCACTCCAGTATTCTTGACTGGTGAAATCTCCTGGACGGAGAAGCCTGGTTGGTTATAGTCCATGGGGTCACAAAGACTAGGACACAACTTAGTAATTGAGCACTGAGCACATGCAAACTTAGAAAGCAGAGAAGGGGGAATATATTACTAATAATTCTACAAGCCCAACAAAACTACTATTTATACTTTGATGTGGCAGCAACACATTTTAGATTTGATCACAAATGTCTTCTGTTCCCTAGATTTCTTTTAATTATTTTTCATTAGCTTAGGAATAAACTAACCTTGAATTTTTAATTTTACAAGTTTATGAGCTTTGTCTTAAAACATTAATGGCATATATAGTATTTTGTTTAGGCAATCTGAACACAGTAATCAATGATGAAATAATATGGAAGGAATATGAGAAAAGTACCAAGATACAATGTCTAGCAAAACAAGAAAAACAAGTTCTTCAACCTAGATTAATCAACTGAAATACTAAGCTATCTTTTCATTTTTTAAAAATTTGTCTGTTTTTTAATTGAAGGATACTTGCTTTACAGAACTTTGTTGTTTCCTGTCAAACATCAACATGAATCAGCCATAGGTGTACACAAAAAGTTAGGTTTCCTTTAAAGTGGTATTAGGTGTTCAGGGATTGTTTATTGTCTGTAAATCTGTTTCTTAGTTAATAGGCAGGCTGTAGTTGCATAGTTCCTACAAACTATAAAAATTTTTAGACAATCCTTTAATTGGTGAATATACTTCTAGGATTTTATCCTAAGGTCACATTCAGAAATACTAACAAAAATTAATGTATATGACCATGGAAACTAAATAAAGGTTCAAAGAAACATGAATGGTTAAGTAAACTGTAGTAGAGTTACATAATATAATAGCTAAAGGTCTCTGAAATCAGACTGTGTGGGTTCAAATTCTATGATTTTTTACTAATTAAATTTCAATCACCACAATCTCTACTGCTACCAATACAAACAAAAATCTGATCAAAGACACAATCAAAATGGAGAAGAGATCAATTCTAATGGTGATTTTCAGTTAGTTCAGTTCAGTCACTCAGTTGTGTCTGACTCTTTGCGACCCCTGCAAAATACCAGGCTTCCCTGTCCATAACCAACTCCTAGAGCTTGCTCAAACGCATGTCCATCAAGTCAATGATGCCATCCTACCATCTCATTCTCTGTTGTCCCCCTTTCCTCTTGCCTTCAAAATTTCCCAGGATGAGGATATTTTCCAGTCACTCAGTTCTTCACATCAGGTGGCTTCAGCTACAGAATCAGTCCTCCCAATGAATATTCAGGACTGATTTCCTTTAGGATTGACTGGTTTGATATCCTTGCAGTCCAAGGGACTCTCAAGAGTCTTCTCCAACACCACAGTTCAAAAGCATCAACTCTTTGGAGCTCAGTTTTCTTTATGGTCCAACTCTCACGTCCGTACTTGAACTGGAAAAAAAATAGCTTTGACTAGACAGGCCTTTGTCGGTAATGTTTCTGCTTTTTAATATGCTGTCTAGGTTTCTCATAGCGTTTCTTCTGAGGAGCAAGCGTCTTTTAATTTCATGGCTGCAGTTACCATCTGCAGTGATTTTGGAGCCCAAGAAAATAAAGTCTGTCACTGTTTTCATTGTTTCCCCATTTATTTGCCAGGCAGTGATGAGACTGGATGCCAGTCTTATGTTTTCTCAATGTTGAGTTTTAAGCCAGCGTTTTCACTCTCCTCTTGCACTTTCATCAAGAGGCTCTTTAGTTCCTCTTCACATCCTGCCATAAGGGTGGTCTCCTCTGCATAACTAATGGTATTGATATTTCTTCTGGAAATATTGATTCCAGCTTGTGCTTCATCCAGCCCAGCATTTCACATAATGTACTCTGTGGCTCAGCTGATAAAGAATCCGCCCGCAATGCAGGAGATCCGGGTTCAATCCCTGGATAAGGAAGATCCCCTGAAAGCTACCCACTCCAGTATTCTGGCCTGGAGAATTCCATGGACTGTATAGTCCATGGGGTCGCAAAGATTCGGACACAAGTGAGTGACTTTCACTTCACTTCATTCTGCATATAAGTTAAATAAGCAGGATGACAATATACAGCCTTGACATACTCCTTTCCCAATTTGGAACCAGTCATTGTTTCATGTACAGTTTTAACTGTTGCTTTGTATCCTGCATACAGATTTCTCAGAAGGCAGGTAAGGTGATCTGGTATTCCATCTCTTTAAGAATCTTCCCAGTTTGGTGTCCATACAGTCAAAGGCTTTGGTGTAGTCAATGAAGCAGATGTTTTTCTAGAATTCTCTTGCTTTTTCTATGATCCAATGGATGTTGGCACTTTGATCTCTGGTTCCTCTGCCTTTTCTAAGTCCAGCTTGAACATCTGGAAGTTCACGGTCACATACTTTTGAAGCCTTGCTGGGAGAAAGTTGAGCATTATTTTGCTAGCGTGTGAGATGAGTGCAATTGTGCGGTAGTAGTTGGAACACTCTTTGGTATTCCCTTTCTTTGGGATTAGAATGAAAACGGACCTTTTCCAGCCCTGTGGCCACTGCTGAGTTTTCCAAACTTGCTGGCATATTGAGTGCAGCACCTTCACGGCATCATCTTTGAGGATTTGAAATAGCTCAACTGGAATTCCATCACCTGCACTAGCTTTGTTCGTAGTGATGCTTTCTAAGGCCCACCTGACTTCACATTCCAGGATGTCTGGCTCTAGGTGAGTGATCACACCATCATGATTATCTGGGTTATGAAGATCTTTTTGTACAGTTCTTCTATGTATTCTTGCTACCTCTTCTTAATATCTTCTGCTTCTGTTAGGTCCATACCATTTGTCCTTTATTGTGCCCATCTTTACATGAAATGTTCCCCTGGTATCTCTAATTTTCTTGAAGAGATCTCTAGTCTTTCCCATTCTATTGTTTTCCTCTATTTCCTTGCATTGATTGCTAAGATAGGCTTTCTTATCTCTCCTTGCTATTCTTTGGAACTCTGCATTCAAATGGGTATATCTTTCATTTTCTCCTTTGTCTTCAGCTTCTCTTCTTTTTTCACCTATTTCTAAGGCCTCCTCAGACAACTATTTTGCCTTTTTGCATTTTGTTTTCTTGGGGATGGTCTTGATCACTGCCTCCTAAACAATGTCACGAACCTCCATCCATAGTTCTTTAGGCACTCTATCAGATCCAATCCCTTGAATGTATTTGTCACTTCTACTGTATAATTGTAACAGATTTGATTTAACTTCAGCTTCTCTTCTTTTTTCACCTATTTCTAAGGCCTCCTCAGACAACTATTTTGCCTTTTTGCATTTTGTTTTCTTGGGGATGGTCTTGATCACTGCCTCCTAAACAATGTCACGAACCTCCATCCATAGTTCTTTAGGCACTCTATCAGATCCAATCCCTTGAATGTATTTGTCACTTCTACTGTATAATTGTAACAGATTTGATTTATGTCATACCTGAGTGGTCTAGTGGTTTTTCCTACTTGGTATTTGAATACAACAGAAAAACTGAGGCAGAAGTACCCAAAATCTTTAAAACACCAATTACCTCTGAGGTAGGGATAAATGATTTCTGATTTTTTCTTTATAGTTTTCTAACTATCCAAATATTCTACATGAAGTTTAAGAGTCAAGAAAAAAATTCAATGACAAATATTATGCAAAAAGATTATATACAGTTTTTATCCCTTGTTAGTAATTAAATAAAACTCAAGTATAAAATATACAAAGGTTACAGAAACTCAACTATAATAAGATAGTACTTAAAGTAAGACGGTGAGGAGGTCACAGTAATATAAAATCCATTTTGCTAGTTTTAATAATTAACTTAGTTTTCAGATATACAAAGGGCTTCCCTTGTAGCTCAGTTGGTAAAGAACCTGGGTTCGACTCCTGGGTTGGCAAGATCCCCTGAAGAATGAAATGGCAACTCGCTCCAGGATCCTTGCCTGGAAAATCTCATGGACAAGAGGAGCCTGGTGGGATGCAGTCCATGGGGTTGCAAAGTGCTGGGCATGACTGAGAGACTAACATTTACTTTCAGATATAGAGCCATGTTAGAGTGCTACCTACCACCTTTGAAAATGAATGCATGAACAATTCATATGCTCCTAAACTAAAGCAAATGACTTTAAAAAATAAAGGTACATCACAATCCTTTTAATCATCTGGCTGAAAAACAACACAGCTAAGTCACTTCAGTCGTGTCCAACTCTGTGCGAACCCATAGACGGCAGCCCACCAGGTTCCCGCGTCCATGGGATTTCCCAAGTAAGAACACTGGAGTGGGCTGCCATTTCCTTCTCCAATGTGTGAAAGTGAAGTTGCTCAGTCAATGTTCGACTCTTGGCGACCCCATGGACTGCAGCCTACCAGGCTACTCCATCCATGGAATTTTCCAGGCAAGAGTACTGGAGTGGGGTGCCATTGCCTTCTCCAGAAAAAAAAAATGACACTACTTAATTCTACTTCTCAGTGGTTAAGAGATAATATGATATGGTCTCACTTCAGATCAATTAGGTGGCCTTCTTTGGCCCCAAAGCATGGAATCTTGAGATTTTGTTCTTATAATCACAACGAATCATGAGGAAACTTTTATGGGTTGTTACCAACCTAGCATGTCTGAACAGTAAGAGCTGTTACAACTAATAACTCTTGTTGGAAAAAATAATCTTAAAGCAAATGTAGCTAGCATTAAAACAAAAATCCCACTTTAACTGGCTTATTAAAATAGTGAAAGAAACTAAATGAAAAGAAAGAACACTCATACCTTACTACTGCTTGGGGTTTTTTGTTTTTTTTAAAAAACACCTTAGTTTTGAAGATTTTTCTTCAATAAACTTTTCCTAAATACCAGCCACGTAAGTGGTCAACACTGTACTAAACATTAGGGATAAAAGGTGAGCAAGATATTATTTCAAATCCAAATAATGATGTTATGACACCCTTCAAAGACATATATGAAAGAGAAAGGCAAATACCTTTCCAGTGATTCATGATACTGACGAAGATAACTGCTGAAAGCTCAAAGTTGTCTACTGTAAATAATCAAATGCTTAGTGTAGTTATTAGAACAAAACAGCTATTCAAATCTTTATAGAGCAAATAAATATACAAAATGGAGAGGATTCCCACTGATATTTCAAGTCTTAAAAACATTTACAATGTAACTATAACAGTTAATTTTCTTGGGGTTAAAAAGATAGTGGGTTATTCTTTTAAGGCCATTTTAGTTACCTTTGCAAATAATTACTAATAAAGTAAACCTAACACATCTCACATGCTAGTAAAGTAATGCTCAAAATTCTCCAAGCCAGGCTTCAGCAATCTGTGAACTGTAAACTTCCAGATGTTCAAGCTGGTTTTAGAAAAGGCAGAGGAACCAGAGATCAAATTGCCAACATTCGCTGAATCATCAAAAACCAAGAGAATTCCAGAAAAACATCTATTTCTGCTTTATTGACTATGCCAAAGCCTTTGACTGTGTGGATCACAATAAACTGTGGAAAATTCTGAAAGAGATGGGAATACCAGACCACCTGACCTGCCTCTTGAGAAACCTATATGNCCCCATGATTTTGCTCACTTCTCACTGACTTTAACAAACTTGGTCCTTGTGCAACACAGGCTCATGTAACCAAATCAATATGCGTTGTTCTCAGGAGAGTCAACTCCAGAGGGAACATTTCTATCATTCTGCTTTTGTTGTTGTTGTTTTGTTTTCATTTTGTTTCAAATAATGCTCTAAAATCAACTATCACGAAGGTAAGTTTTAATTGAATAAGTCTAGTACGTGAAAGTCTAGGGGGTTTGGATTGAGTCCAGGTGTTTCTGTAAGTACTTTGGAAGCTAGTTGGAATGGGCAACACATTTGGGGTGACAGCATTTGGAGTCTCTAAAAGAAAAAAGGCTTTAATGCCATTTAGTTAAAGAGAAGTGATTATGTGTGACTTGCTCAAATTCTGGAAAATGTTAGTCCTCAAGCCAAGAATTATATATTGCTTTCCATGGATTGTCAGTATGCTAGATAGTGTATTAAAAAGCAGAGACATCACTTTGCCAACAAAGGTCTCTATAGTCAAAACTATAGTGTTTTTTCAGTAGTCATGTACAGATGTGGGATTTGGACCATAAAGAAGGCTGAGCACCATAGCTTTTTAATTGTGGTGCTGGAGAAGACTCTTGAGAGTCTCCTGGACTGCAAGTAGATCAAGCCAGTCAACCCTAAAGGAAACCAACCCTGAATATTCATTGGAAGGACTGATACTGAAGCCAAAGCTCCAATATTTTTGCCACCTGATGGGAAGAGTCAACTCNGCTATGGTTTTTCCAGTGGTCATGTATGGATGTGAGAGTTGGACTGTGAAGAAAGCTGAGTGCCGAAGAATTGATGCTTTTGAATTGTGGTGTTGGAGAAGACTCTTGAGAGTCTCTTGTACAGCAAGGAGATCCAACCAGTCCATCCTAAAGGAGATCAGTCTTGGGTGTTCTTTGGAAGGAATGATAATATAGCTGAAACTCCAGTATTTTGGCCACCTCATGCGGAGAGTTGACTCACTGGAAAAGACTCTGATGCTGGGAGGGATTAGTGAAGTGAAGTGAAGTCGCTCAGTCGTGTCCAACTCTTTGTGACCCGGAGGGATTAGGGTCAGGAGGAAAAGGGGACAACAGAGGATGAGATGGCTGAATGGCATCACTGACTAAATGGACGTTAGTCTGAGTGAACTCCGGGAGATGGTGATGGACAGGGAGGCCTGGCGTGCTGCGATTCATGGGATCGCAAAGAGTCGGACACGACTGAGCGACTGAACTGAACTGAAAGTTAATATATCACATATACATTATCAGGCTCAGAATTTTTTTAAACCTAATAATAACTGATTTTTTTCCTACCCAAACATACTTTCAGTTATAAACGCACTATCAAACCAAGATGTAATACAATCTTTTTTCGAAAGATGGAATTCAGCCTACGGTAGATGTATATCTAAAGAAGTTCGGAATGGGAGTAAGATAAAATGAGTATGACTATAAATGTTAGCTTTCATTCTAATCATCTTCCTTTTCTGCTTAGGTATTGGTTAGCTATGGCGGCATAATAAATTAACACAAAGAACATTTACTATCTGATAGCTTCTTTAAGTGAGAAATTTGGGAGCAACTTAGCTGTTCACTAACAGGAATAAGTATATTTTCTCTCTCTCATTCTGAGGCCCTGTGAACTAAAGAGAGAAATGATCTGCTCCAAATTCAACCAAAATACAATGGTAGGACAGGTAGAGGATAACTGCTATAAAACCTTCTGGTTCAAAATAAGAGAAAATGGGAGAGTCGCTGATCCAAGGTAATTCTATAATCAAGGTAGGAATATGTTAGAAGTTCCTTGAATATAGGAATAATTCTTCAAAGCTGTTAGCTCTGCTCTTTGAGATTTTGGTTCCATGTCTGAGTTATCTTTCCATTTTATGAAAGGTAGTCAAATTTTACACGTATAACACATTAAAACCTGCTTTCTGCCAGTAAAATTTTAGGGATCTAAGGGGCCATGCCTTAGGTTGGTGATCTTTTGCTAATTAACTCTTTTGAAAACTTTGTAGGTCTCTTGTGAATCTTACTGAGCTTCACTCTGTTAGACAAAAACCATAGTCATAAATCTGACTTAAACTCTTCTCTACTTCAAATTTCTGCTAAGAACACCCTTAATCTGCTGTAAGCCCTCTTACTTTGATTAAAAGGTTCTCTGAGGCTCACCTTACATCTTTCTCATTATATAGAAAAGATGTTAACAAAGGATTTTATAGTCAAAACACTGGCTTCATCTTTAGACAAACTTATCTGAGTGCTCTAGATTTCTCTCTGCCTGGAAGCCATGTCCTAATTTTAGCATAGTTCAATATATTGAGAGGATGAGAATTTTCAAAACCAGCGAGTCCTGCTTCTTTTTTGTTTGCTTAGGAGTCCTTCCTGAGCCCATTTCTGCCAACTTCTGTTTTATCAATAAGCATAAGCAGAACATTATCTATTTCACATACCAGTATAGGTGACAGTATTGCTCCACTTTCTGCTACTATCTAACAGTGATTTCCTTTCTTAGTTTCTAATATGGTTTTCTTCATTTTCACTTCAGTTGTCATCGGCAGTCTCTTCAAAGGCTTTACATTAAGCTTCTATCTACTGTCCCCAAGTTCAAATTATATGTGACATTTTAAAGTGCTTGTTATGGCAACATCCCATTATGGGTAGCAAAATTTGTATCAGGAACAAATTATCCCAAAACCTAAAGGCATAAAATTACATTTATTTAAAATAATAAATGTAATTTTATGCCTTTAGTTTCTCTAGGTTATGAAATTCAGGAACATTTTAACAAGGTGGTTCTGACTCACATTCCCTACAGAAGTTACAGTTAAGACATTAGCTATGACTGCAGTCATCTTAAGTCTCATTTGGGGGTGAATGACCTGCATTCAAGATGGCTCATGAACATGTTTATTGTCACAAAGTTTCAGCTCCTCCCCACAAGAACATTGAGTGTCCCCATGACATGACAGTTGGCATCCTCCAGTATGGTGAATGAGAGAGCCAGAAAGAAGCTGCAATATCTCCTATGGCCTACCTTTGGAAGTCATCCTCTTGTCATTCCTACCATATGCTTTTTGTTAAGTAACAACCATCTAAGTACGGCGCCTTCTCAAAGGGATAAGATTCATATTCCACCAAAAGGAATATAATTTAAGAATCTATTTTAAAAATATCACAGTAAGTAAAAACCAGGAATTAAAATTTGACGTAAGAATTGCTCTTTGAAAATTACATTTAAGTGGAAGCCTATTTTAGAGTCTCTAGTGACAATGCACATGTTCTACTTTATGATGAAAATAAAAACCAAGCAAGTGCTTAAGTATCTAATGAAGATAAAATATAAATGTTTTAGGGTTGCTTGTGTAACCTGTTGGACTGGGGGCAATAGAGAGACTTTACTATGAAGCAGATATTCCAAGAAGCCAGCAACAGAGTAACTACTCTTCTTGCTTTGGTTATACAGTAATTCTCTTCACTAGGCTCTTCCTGTCTATTTCTGGGCTTCTCTGGTGGCTCAGAAGGTAAAGTGTCTCCCTACAATGTGGGAGACCCGGGTTCGATCCCTGGGTCAGGAAGATCCCCTGGATCCCTTTCTATTTCTAAATTTTTACTTCTTGTTTTTTTTGACTCTGTGATAAATTTTTTATTCCTCCTTCATATCTTGCCCATTTTACTACTCCATACCAAAGACTTGACATATATGGCACTAGAAGGAAATAAGATTAAGAAAATAAGACTATGGTTTTTACAAAACCATTGACTGTGATATTTACAAAGTTTGCAAACAAATCCTGCAGAAGTTATTCCTCTATACAATATTATATGTAGAACTGAAGCAAAACCAAAGCAGAATGTTAAAAAACTCTTTTAATAGATGAATTTGAACTAAATTCACTCTGTTCATAGGGAGCAATTCAGAAAACGCTTCCCCATTTCCAGCCCCATATTTTCTTTGATTGCTGCAGTGGTTGTTCAGTTGCTAAGTTGTGTCCTACTCTTTGTGACCTCATGAACTGCAGCACACCAGGCTTTTCTGTCCATCACTGTCTACAATTCTGCATAAACTCATGTCCGTTGAGTCAGTGATGCCATCCAACCATATTATCCCCTGTCATCCCCTTCTCCTCTTGCCCTCAATTTTTCCCAGCATCAGGGTGTTCTCCAATAAATCACTTCTTCATATCAGGTGGCCAAAGTATTGGAGCTTCAGCTTCAGCCCTTCCTGAATGAATATTCAGACTGATTTCCTTTAGGATTGACTGATTTGATCTCTGTTCAGTCCAAGGGACTCTCAAGAATCTTCTCTAGCACCACAGTTCGAAAGCATCAGTTCTTCAGCACTCAGCCTTCTTTACGTTTCAATTCTAACATCCATACATGACTACTGGAAAAAACTCAGCTTTGACTATACACATCTTTGTCAGCAAAGTGATGTCTCTGCTTTTTAATATGCTAAGTTGGTCATACCTTTTCTTCCAAGAAACAACTGTCTTTTAATTTCATGGATGCAGTCACTGTTCACATTGATTTTGGATCGTAAGAAAATGAAATCTGACACTGTTTTTCACATTTTCCCCATCTATTTGCAATGAAGTGATAGGACTGGATGCCATGATCTTAGTTTTTTGAATGTTGAGTTTTAAGCTAGCTTTTTCAGTCTCCTCTTTCACCTCCATCAAGAGGCTCTTTAGTTCCTCTTCACTTTCTGCCATTAATTGGTATCATCATTTGAGTTAAATACTCAAACTGCATATCTGGGTTGTAGATATTTCTACTGGCAATCTAGATTCCAGCTTGTGATTTATCCAGCCTGGCATTTGGCATGATGTACTCCTTTCCCCTTATGGCAGAAAGTGAAGAGGAACTAAAAAGCCTCTTGATGAAAGTGAAAGAGGAGAGTGAAAAAGTTGGCTTAAAGTTCAACATTCAGAAAACGAAGATCATGGCATCTGGTCCCATCACTTCATGGGAAATAGATGAGGAAACAGTGGAAACAGTGTCAGACTTCATTTTTGGGGACTCCAAAATCACTGCAGATGGTGACTGCAGCCAAGAAATTAAAAGACGCTTAGTCCTTGGAAGAAAAGTTATGACCAACCTAGATAGCACATTGAAAAGCAGAGACATTACTTTGCCAACAAAGGTCCATCTAGTCAAGGCTATGGTTTTTCCAGTGGTCATGTATGGATGTGAGAGTTGGACTGTGAAGAAAGCTGAGCGCCGAAGAATTGATGCTTTTGAACTGTGGTGTTGGAGAAGACTCTTGAGAGTCCCTTGGACTGCAAGGAGATACAACCAGTCCATTCTGAAGGAGATCAGCCCTGGGATTTCTTTGGAAGGAATGATGCTGAAGCTGAAACTCCAGTACTTTGGCCACCTCATACGAAGAGCCGACTCATTGGAAAAGACTCTGATGCTGGGAGGGATTGGGGGCAGGAGGAGAAGAGGACGACCGAGGATGAGATGGCTGGATGGCATCACGGACTCGATGGACGTTGAGTCTGAATGAACTCCGGGAGTTGGTGATGGACAGGGAGGCCTGGCGTGCTGCGATTCATGGGGTTGCAAAGAGTCGGACACGACTGAGCGACTGAACTGACTGACTGACTCCTTTCCCCATTTTGAACCAGTCTTTTATTTCATGTCTGGTTCTAACTTGTCCTGCATACAGGTTGTGATTCATCCAGTCCAGCATTATTTTCCTGGATACCAGAATAAAACAGAACTTTGGAAAACAATTAACTAAAAAATATATTTTTTATTTTATTACTTACTTACACCTAATTAACTGAAATTCACTGTTTATAAAATAATAACTAGCTGTCAATAAAATAAATAGATTTATATATTAAAACACAAATAAGAACTCTTAAATGTATAATAAATATAATATGTTAGGATACATCCACTGAAAGCAAATTACAGACATATAAAGATTGAAAATCATAAACCTGAAACACTAAGGGCACATAAAAATATTCTCTAAGTGAAGTTTCAGAAAAAATCTATAGTACAATGATATCATAGTAATACATGTGTACCCATTGACTTGTACAGAAAAACACTCAAAGGCTATATTTAAAAACATATATGATGGTTAAGATGGCAGCGTATTTTTTATTTTTTTGAACTTTGCTATACTTCTCACATTTTCAAAATGAAAACCATTTTTATTTTCTGATAGTAAATGTACATAAAACAGTCTGTCACATCTTTAGGTGATTTCTATTTTTATAATAATATGAAAAATTATTTATATAAGGTATACATATAAATGTTTTTTTTCTCTATTATTCTAAAAGTACTAGGACTTCAGGATATTAAAAGTACCAAAAAGAAAACCACGCAGCTCAGAATCCCACAATCCAAAAGTAACCAACAAAATTATTTATCATTTTAGTTGAGTAATGATGGATCATAACACCACATAATTATGTTTTTTACTACTTAATACATTGCAAGTAAATAACAAATAATAAAATTTTTACAGGTTTTATGACAAAGATACCTTAATTAATTCAACCATTTCCATTCTATTTAGATAGATTATTTTTTATTATCAATATTTCACACACGCTAAAAAATCTGTTTATAAAATTTTTGTGTGTATCTCTATCCCTTTAAATTCATTCACTTGATCAACAGGCATGAATGTTTCTATTTTTATGGCTTTTAAATATGTATTACCAACTGCCTTCTAAAAACAATCTACATTTTCTCTAGCAGAGGGTCAATCTGTCAACTTCATGGAAAGACCCAGTGAGGGGAAAAACTAACTTTTAAAATCTTTGATAGTTTGGTAACGAAAGAATGTTAATTTGTACTACTTGAGATTAAGGGTGTTCAAGTTTATCAACATTTTGCACTTATTTTTCTATGAATTTTTAATACAAGTACTTTACATATGGAATGGGATATCTGTGATGGTTAATTTTAATTGTAAACTTGACTAAGCCATGGTGTCAAGTGGTTTGGGCAAACATCAGTCTAAATATTGTGAAGGTGTGATGAACGTCTAAATATAGTAGACTCAGTAAAGGAGATAATCCACCATAAAGTGGGAGGGACCCACTATGAAAAGACTTACAGACTGAGGTCCCACAAAGAGGAAGGAAGACTGCCTTGAGACTGACTTCAGACTCAAGACCAAAACATTAACTCTTGCCAGAATTTCCAAGATGCCTGCCTATCTGCCTACCCTGTGGATTTTAGACTTGACAGCTCCCACAATCCGATGAGCCAATTCCTTATAAAACTGAACAAAATCACAGCAAAAGAGACACAGATGTAAAGAACAGACTTTTGGACTCTGTGAGAGAAGGTGAGGGTGGGATGATTTGCGAGAATAGCAATGAAACATGTGTATTACCATATGTGAAACAGATTGCCAGTCCAGGTTCGATGCAAGGCAATCAATGANCAGCAAAAGAGACACAGATGTAAAGAACAGACTTTTGGACTCTGTGAGAGAAGGTGAGGGTGGGATGATTTGCGAGAATAGCAATGAAACATGTGTATTACCATATGTGAAACAGATTGCCAGTCCAGGTTCGATGCAAGGCAATCAATGAGACAGGGCACTCAGGGACAGGGCACTGGGACAACCCTGAGTGATGGGATGAGGAGAGAGGTGGGAGGGGGGTTCAGGATGGGGGACACATGTACACCCATGGCTGATCCATGTGAATGTGTGGCAAAAACCACTACAATACTGTCGAGTAATTGGCCTCCAATTAAAATAAAATAATTAATTAAAAAGAAAAAATTTAGAATCACATCATAAATTTCTATACAAAAACATTTGTGATTTTGAATGGGTTTGCATACAAATCAATTTTGGGAGAAATTGTAATTTAAACAATACTGAATCTTCTAATTGTGAAAATTTCAGTCTTTATAATTAGGCTTTTCTAACAAGCTTTTTTCTTTCACGTCTTTTATTAGATTTATTCCTAGGAACTTTATACTTATTGATGCTATTATAAATAAAAGCTTTCAAGTATATATGTATACATATACACAACACAAATACATACACACAAATTTCCTGACAAAATTTCTTAAGAATTTATATGAATTGTTTATTTATTAAGGCTGGTGATTTCCACCATATCCTTCAGGTTTTGAAATTCCTTTTAAGTCAAACTACTTACTTGTAAATTGTCTTCTGTTCCTTCAGCTTCATTTTTAAATGATGGGCATCCTAAGAAAACAAGTAAAAGTTGATTAAGCATAGAATTTTTGTCTTAGATTTTAGAGTTGCTGACTAATTGATAGTATCACTAACATACTATAGAAGATTGATCAGAGATCATTCTGGACTGCCCAGCAACTAGTCAGATGTTGGCCACTCATACCTGCCCCTTTGTTAAGAAGAACAGAGAATACAGTGATTGTTTTCCTCTTCTACAGGTAAATTTCCAGTTACTTATTAAAGAGATGTATTCTGTGAAAGTTCACCATCTCTACTAAGTCCTCCCCTTGATTTCTCTGAAATACTCAAACTGCTAGGAAGAGTATATGCATTACGTTTCTCTTTTCTTTAGGAGATACCCACATGATTTATTCAATTTTTCTAAACACTCTGATCTACGAAACAGTATTCAATACCTCAAACTAGGATTTTAATCACTTCAGTAAGAACGAAAACAAATGAGCCTGAATCTATTGATAATCAATAGCCATTTGTTGTTATTGACTTTTGAGCAACAATGATTCTATAGAACTTTTCATTGCATTCAAGAGTGCCTTTAGTTTCAACAAATTAATAAGAATTTATTTTAGCAAAGTATCCTGAGTTTATATGCTACCCTTGAAGAGAAAGTTGACCTATAGAAAGGGCTGCATAGTTTATTCTTACTATCATAGAAGGCTAAGCAAGAAATATTTAGTATGATTTTTAAAATCTGTAATAGTGGTTGGTAATAATGCTACCAACTATATATTTTTTTAAAGTTTAAAAACAATGAGACAGGCTGAGTACTGTAGTCTACTCTATTTGGCGAGGTGTTTATGAGCTTCTCCTTATTAATTACTTTTAAAAAAAGATTTTAGGATTCTATCTGATCCTAGAGACAGAAGTATGCTCTTATGGGAGTATGAATGTGGGCATAAAATTAATTCAAAACACAAAATTCCAGCAGCCAGGGATAACAATTTTCTTTTTAAAGCACTGCTTCTTCCACACTAGATAAATATCAGAATTAATTGGGAAACTTAAAAAAAATAATACTACTGATGCCAGAGTACAATCTCAAACCAGTAATGTCAGAATCTCTGCTGGATGAGGCATTTGGCATCATATATATTTTTTTATTTTAAAGTTTCTTGCAATAGTTTAAGAACCATAACCACTACAGGAGAATCTAAAGATTCATATTCACCTCCCCCACCTCCTGCCTAAATTCATGTTATATAAGTTGATAATTTCTCATCACATTTGAAATGCACAGAAACTTTAAAGAAAAAAAGAATGCCTCAGCTCTATTCCCCAAGTAGTTTGATTCAAGTGGTCTGGAGTGAGGACCAGTTATTCTATTTTTCAAAAGCCTCCCAGGTTGACTCACGTGTTCAGCCAACAATAAGAACACTGATATGGGGAGAATTTATGGGTTCTTGTACTAAGGATAAAATGACTGCCATCGTTTCATGGAATTTTTTTCTTAATCGGAAATCAAAAATTGTTTACCAAATTCTAGTCTTTTAAAGTAGCTAAAACATTATTTAACTACAGCTTCACTCACTAACAATACATATTTGTGCTAAGTTTTTCGATGTTCTTGCCTCTGGCTTGTCTTATAATTAGTTCATGTTTTCTAATTTTTTTTTACTAAAGTCCCATCTTCAAAATATACAAGTCACAATGCTGTCAACACATTTTTATTCAGTTGCTTGTATAAGAAGGTTATTTCTACTAACAGAGATATTTTCTTTCTTAATTAAAAAAACAAATTAAATCTTAGTTATGACTTTTTTTAGGGAAATAAATGACTTTTAACGTGATTTCCTTTTGTTAAATTAAGCAAAATCCAGTCTTACATGTAAATATTCTTCCTCCCTTTTAAACTTGCAAGCTTTACGGTTTATGATCTAACAGACTGGTAAGATACACAAAGGGATAGGTTGCTGTCTCTGCCAATCTTTATTAATGAAATCAAGAGAAGACTTAAGAAAGGTTTTGTCACAGAATAACTAGAGTCAACATATATTTAATTATTATATATTTTCTGCTTATAATTACCAAAACAAGGATATGAGTAACACACACATGCAGGACTTTGAAAGTTCTGACTTCTCTCTTTTTGAGCCCTTGAAGTCACTTCTACTATATGTAACTAATAAATTAAGGAAACAGTCAAAACAACCTACCTTGAGAAATATCCTCTATAGCTCTCCGAATGCCTCTATCAAAAGCCCTAGCATCAGCAGGACTTTGAAAGGTAAGGCCAAATTTCTTGTCATCAATCTTCCAGTGGTGAAATGTTGGAGTGACCTTATTGTAAATAAGGTCTTTTTTAAGCATACATTCCAAAACCACCTGCCAAAAGTTAAATGCCAAAAATTACTATACATATAACAAATGAATCTAACATAACTCTTAAATACAAAGTTAGTTGAGAAAAGGGCTGTTATATTTTAATAAAAGCATCCCTCCATTAACGTGAGGTCTTGTTACTTAATCTACTCACAAAGTCACTTGATTCAGAAATTAATATGGGATTAAGATTCTGGAAAGATGGCAGAGTTCTTAAGAAGCCCCGGGTATCTGTCTCCCTACCTAGACAAAACTGGCTGACAATATCTATCGGATGTAACTATGTTGGAACTTTAGAGTCTGCTGAAGCTTGTAATTTTCAGGAGAAGACATGGACAGTAAACTGCAGTTAATTTTGGTCAATTTCAGCCATTAGCATAGTAGCAGCACCAACCCTCATACCCACTTCTAGCCATAGGGCAGACAGCTGTGCACACATTCCTGGCAGAGCCTGCATACAAATTACAAAAGCCAAGGTGAGTAGAAAGGGCCTTATCCTTCAAGAAATAGAGAATTTAACACAGTAATCAACTAGACCAAACAGACATACGAGACACTCTATTCAGTAATAGAACACACGTTTTTCTGAAATGCACAAGGGACATTTTTCAGGATATACCATATGTTAGGCCACAAATTAATCTCACTATATTAAAGAATATGCATATCATACAAAGCATTTCTGACCAAATTAAGATAAAGTAAAAAACCAATAACAAAAGGAGAATTGGAAAATTCAAAATATTCTGGGAATTAAACAACCAACTTATCAAAGAATAAACCATAAGGGAAGTTATAAGACACTGAAAAAGGATGAAAACAATGATACAACATACCAAAACTTATAGGAAACAAAGAAAGCAGTACTAAGAGGAAAACGTATAGGTATAAACACTTGCATTAAAAAAAAAAAAGAAAATCTTAAATCAACAATATAACTTTAAAATTTAAGGAACAAACTAAACCCAAACCTAGCAAAAAGAATAAAGGATATAATGAAGATGAGAGGAGAGACAAAGTAGAGACCAGAATAATAATAGAGAAAAATCAATGAAACCAAAAGTTGGCTCTTCAAAATGATTTTAATAATGGACAAATCTTGAGCTAGAAGGACTAAGAAGAAAAAGAGAAATCAGAATCAAAATGGAGACATTATCACACCAATTCTACAGAAATAAAGAGAATTATGAGAGAGTACTGTGAACAACTATACACCAACAAATCAAATAACCTAGATTTAATGGACAAATTACTAGAAAAATAAGACAGACCAATTAAGAAACAAAAAGAAAATCTTAATAAATACATAACTAGTAAGTAGACTGAATCAGTAATCAAACATCTCGTGACAAAGAAAAACCCTGGGCCTAATGGCTTCACTGGTGAATTATATCAAACATTTAAAGAATTAATACCAGCACCTCAAACTTTATCAAAAGACTGGAGTAAAATCTTCCTAATTCATTCTATGAGGACAGCATTATCCTGATAACAAAGACACTACAAGACAACTATGTACCAACATCCTTTATGAATATGAAGGATGCAAAAACCCTTGACACAAAAATCTTCAACATCTGCAAATCAAACTCAGCAGTACATAAGAAGGACAATACACACTATGACCAAAATGGATTTATTCTTGAAATACAAGGACAGTTAAACACATAAAAATTGATCAAAGTGATATCCTACATGAACAGAATGCAAGGAAAAAATCCACATGATCTCAACTGAAAAAGCAGAAATAGCATTTAACAAAGTTTAGGAGAGCAAACTGTCAACATCTGTTGAGTCATAGAAAAAGCAAGAGAATTCCAGAAAAATATCTACATCTGCTTTATTGATTACGCCAAAGCCTCTTGACTATGTAGACCACAACAAACTATGGAAAATTCTTCAAGAGATGGGAATACCAGATCACCTTACCTGCCCTCCTGAGAAATCTGTAGGCAGATCAAGAAGCAACAGTTAGAAATGGACATGGAACAACAGACTGGTTCCAAATTGGGAAAGGAATACGTCAAGGCTGTATATAGTCACCCTACTTATTTAACTTATATGCAAAGTACATAATGTGAAATGCTGGGCTGGATGAAGCACAAGCTGGAATCAAGAGTTCTGGGAGAAATATCAATAACCTCAGATACACAGATGACAGCACCCTTATGGCAGAAAGTGAAGAAGAACTTAAGGACTTCATGATGAAAGTGAATGAGGAGAGTGAAAACTTGGCTTAAAACTCAACTTAAGAGTCCCTTGGATTGCAAGGAGATCAAACCAGTCAATCCTAAAGGAAATCAGTCCTGAATGTTCACTGGAAGGACTGATGCTGAAGCTGAAGTTCCAATACTTTGGCCACCTGATGTAAAGAACTGACTCACTGGAAAAGACCTTGATGCTGGGAAATACTGAAGGCAGGAGGAGAAGGAGACGACAGAGGATGAGATGGTTGGATGGCATCACCAACTTGATGGACCTGAGTTTGAGCAAGCTATGGCAGTTGGTGATGGACAGGGAAGTCTGGCGTGCTGCAGTTCATGGGGTCACAAAGAGTCAAACACAACTGAGTGACTGAACTGAAATGAACATTTTTCAGGACAAAAATAACCAACAAAAAGAAAACTACATCAAAATATCTGATAATAGTGACGAGACTGTTCAATGGAACAAAGTAAAAGTCTTTTCAACAAATGGTCCTCAGAAACTGGATATCCACATGCAAAAGAATGAAGTTTCATCCTTATCTAACACCACATGCAAAAATTAACTCATAATGGATCAAGGACCTAAAGAAGACCTAAAACAACAGAACTCTTAGAAGAAAACATAGGACAAAAACTCAGTGACATTGGATTTGGCAGCATTTTCTTGGCTATGACACCAAAAGCACAGGTAATAAAAGAAAAAACACTGGTTTAGTACTAATCACTTATTCCCAACTCCATATGCAGTGATGTGATGTTATATTGATTCTATTATATCTATTGATGTTAAGCTATAAACCACTGCTTCTCTCTACCAACTCCCCCACCAAAAGCTTATTGTCAAACTTTTACCAGCATATCACTGAAAACATCATCTCTGATAGTAAGTTTTGTTAATTTTGCAATAAATGACAAATAAAATAATGCCCTGCTTGCTTACAGGCAAAGTGTGTTAGCACTTGCATTTTACAAACTGTCACAAAAACCATTTTGCAATAATAACAATAGTAAAATTCATAATTAAGTTCTGGAATTCAAGAAGTTAAAATTGGTATTATGGATTACTGCAACACATTTACTTAATTTATTATTTCATAAGTTAATTTATATTAATTCATAAAATAACATATTAATTCAAAAGCAGTGGAAAAGAGATATATATTTTGGAAAACTGCTCAACTGCAATTGTCAAAAAAGAGGATATAAAAACCTGAGTGTGGTGCAGTAGTCTTATTACATGAAAACTGTCACTAAATTAATTTTTAATAGATGAAAATGCTGTTAACTCTTTTCCAAAACTTCCCGAAGTTCTTTTCCAACTACTATCTGCTAGAAAAATTTCAACATGATCTATACTTATCTATACCACTTGTTTACAAACAGCATCTATTTTTCACAGGGACCCAAAACACACAGAAAAAAAAGTTTTTAAAATGAGTTTTAAAATACACTGAGGAAATAGCAAGGATAATGAACTAGCTCTTTGACTCATACAAGCACTTAGGCAAAAATGTGTTCCACCTGAAAGTCATATAAATATTGAAGTTACACACCATACCAACTTGGTACAAAAACAAAATGCCAACTAATTCTGAAGTAGATGTCAATTTATGTCATTAATTTTTGCCTACAAAGTAACATTAGGATATAAAATATATCATACTGTTCATAGTATATATTTAGCATATCATAAAAATAACTATTATTTAGGACAAGCAAACTCTAGGAGATAGTGAAGGACAGAGAACCTTGGCGGGCTGCAGCCCATGGGGTGGCAGAGCTGGACAGGATTCAGTGACTGAAAAACAGGGAAAGGCTACTACAGTGTAGCTATTCTGAATTTAGGAATATGTCACAGGAAAGAAAAATGCAGGTAATCTATTGACACAACAATTGACTCATGATTTTTGGAAGTAATTTAAAAAATATCCTTCCTAGAAAATTCTGCATCACTCGGCATTTACATAATTATCAAAGCCTCCATATCCTAAGTATAGAAATTTCTTGTCATGTAAGATATTAAAAAACTGTTTTGCTTCTGACTTTAACTAGCATTTTAAAAATAAATGCACTCATAACATTAAGGACAATATAAATAATAGTTTTATTAAATAATAGGGATAAAAACTATCTCAAATTTTTAAAAAAGATCAATGAGATTAAAAAGGTATAAAAGAGAAAGTAGAGAATGTCTCAAAAGGCTATTGATGGTGGCTTTCGATACTACATCTCCATTCTTGAAAAATAAAAATAATTTTAAGGTTTGAAAGGATTCTTAAAAATTAATGAATTCTTCCCGTCTTCTACTTCCACTTCTCAACTACATCAGAACAATGTGTTCTGACTTCAGTTCATTGCAGTTTTCACTATATTAATTCTGTATTGTATCACTATAATATTATTAACAGTAATAGGCATACAGGAAGCAGAGTTCAATGTTTACCACATTTGTATTTGGAACTGTAGAAAATGGCAACTACATTTCTGGCAAGGGATGACAATGAACCAATCCAAAGCTGCCAGGTGAATTATTTATGCTGCAGGAAAAATAAACCAACCAGATAAATTATTGGTCAATAGAGAGTTATATCTATTAATTGTTACTGATGTTTAGTAGCTAAGTTGTATCCAACTCTTCTACAACCCCATGGGTTGCAGCCCACCAGGCTCCTCTCTCCATGAGATTTCTCAGGCAAGACTACAGGAGTGGGTTGCCATTTCCTTCTCCAAAGGGTTCTTCCTGACCTAGGGATTGAACTTGTGTCTCCTGCATTGGCACCATCAGGGAAGCCCCGTATCTGTTAGTTACTAATCCAGTAAAGTAACAGGTGTTCTACTGGCCTGAAGTGGTTACAGCTCTCCCAGAATACATGACCTATACTTACTCTTGGAACTGTTTATTTTTTTCTACATGAAGATTTAGCACAAAATGAAACGAATCATTTTAAGAAGAGCACACTAAAAGCAACTAACAGAAGCCATTAAAAGTATAATCATAAATAAACAAGTTGTTACAGTTGTTAATACAACTTTGCTACTTCTTAGGTGAATGTGCTTCTTTCTGGAAGGCGTTCTAGAAGTGTGAATTTCATCAGACCTCCACAGTAACCATGA
This sequence comes from Oreotragus oreotragus, assembly GCA_006410675.1. Lineage (NCBI taxonomy): Eukaryota > Metazoa > Chordata > Mammalia > Artiodactyla > Bovidae > Oreotragus > Oreotragus oreotragus. Next base: position 102,330 of record SJYX01013722.1, read on the forward strand.
AGGACACTTATAAATTCAGTCCAGTTCAATCGCTCAGTCGTGTCCAACTCTTTACAACCCCATGGACTGCAGCATGCCAGGCTTCCCTGTCCATCACAACTCCCAGAGCTTGATTTATAAATTAGAATGTATTAATCAGATAAATCTGAAAGAAGATCATTGGCCCTGCCCTTATTTTTACACTAAAGACAGATTATATATTAAATAATAAGCAGAAGATACTGAGCATAAATAACTGCAAAGTGAATATTAAATGTAAGAGTGACTCAACAAGAATAACTACAAAAGAATATATGCGAAGTAACTTGTTATCAATAACCCCTAATGGATCCACAGAGAATGTGGCTAGTTAACAAAGAAGAAATTAAAGAGTTTTAAAATTAACACTATAACTTTTGAACTCTTGACCATCTACATATTTATTGGGATTCGGAAAAAATCATTATTTACTATAAACTATAAAAAAGCATAATGAAAAAAATTTAACTAGAAAAAGCAACAAATTCAAAAGCACTTAAATGTTTTTATGCTGATCACCTCAAAGAAAAAAAGAGAGAGAGAAATTTTCAGACTCTTACATATGAATAGACCCAATCAGGTTTGAGTAGAACTTAATCACTGCAAATAGACTGACTGGATCAGCTTTAGGAAAGGAACTTTAAGGAAGGAAGAAAAACAGGGGTATTTGGTATAACAGCTTTGCACTTTTAATATAGATCTGAATAGATCTAAGTTGGTTAAGATATACAAGTCTTTTCTAGCTAGATAAATACTTTTGGAACATGACTATTTTAATAAGATCTTGAGGTCTTTTGAGCTAGTGGTAACAAAAAGAACAAATACTTTTTTTCTTTTAGAAAGGTTAAATAGGTATTATAAAAAAAACAACCAGATGCATAGGTGAACTCTGAATTTAAGGAAAGCAAACCTACTGTAAGCATAAATATATCAAAATCTATTATAGATAAAGGCAGAGAAGGAAGAGAAGTGGTTTTCAACAGTAGCAGGCTAAGAGCTAAAAGAGAAGGGAAAAGAAGAAAGATGGTTAATGAGAATGGATATTCTTCACATGAGCCAAATATTTCCAAAGTAAAATGATTAAAATATGAATTACAGAAGAAATAGAACAATCCACATATACTTCCCAAGAAGAAAAAAGGTATTAAAGCATAAGAGGGATTTTGGTATATAAATTAATTTTAAGCTCATAGGCTCTGAAGCTTATAGTAACTGGGTCCCCTCCAGTGTTCACCATTCATTACCCATCTGACTTAAGAATTAAATGAGGTAATATACACAAAGTATTCAAATAGTGTCTGACACACAGCAGATCTTTAATACATATTAGCAGCAAGGGTGATGTTAGTCACAAGGTGATGCAACCAGCCCATAATAGAAAAGTTGCTATAAAGGCTGAGAGGTCAGTGTTTACTTTTTTGAGTCCAGAATGGGGAGGAGTTTGAATAATAAATAAAGGTTCTCAGGACAGCAAAGAGCTTGTTAACAGATTGATTCTACAGACAGTGAAACATTACAATCTCTAACATTCTTCCTTCCTCTGAAAGAAATTCTAGGATATATTATAGAGGAAAAAAAAAGGGGGGGTGGGTTTGAGAGTCACTAAATAACTAAAACTTCTAAAGATATATTTCAAGTTATTTTGGGAAATATAGAGCAAATTACTGGACTATTTGCCAGAAGAATTTAAAATAGACCAAGCCAAAAATGGATATAAGTACATTTCTGTCTCACTAATAACAAGTAATAATTTGGGAAAGCAGAGTAAAAATAAATATGTACTTTCAAACTACTATGTAACTTTAGTACATATGCTACCTTACAAGTACATAATTACATGTTTACAGAAAGCATTATCTAAGATGTAGTAATAGCTGGTAACTAGACAAAGAAATTATTTTGGTAACTTTAATAAATATCTTTGAATCAAAGAAAAAACATTTCATTTTTGAAATAAAAACTGCATTTTCAAGTTAAATTACTTGATAAACAAAATCAATACCTGGTAACTCAAATAGCTGCCTCCTATTATGACCTTTAGTTTTCTGGATGATATAAAAAACTTTGTATCTGGATGATATAAAACCCTTTATAAAGGACACCAAGGCATTCTATGAAATATGAAACTATATTGTTATCAAATAACACATTTTTACTAATTATCTACTAATAGAAATTTGTGTTTAAAGTTGGGTTCTGAGATAAATGGAACTTTAGAAAAAAATCTAAAAAGTAACAGAAGGCAAAATGGTAGTGTTTCTTCCCAAATAGTAACAGTTCAGCTACCACAAAAAGAAGGGCAGGAGCCAGTATTTTAAAATATGTCAATTTCATGAAAACCCTGTTAGCCTTTGCCCTGCTTCATTTTGTACTCCAAGCCTAAATTTTGTACTCCAAAGCTAAATTTGCCTCCAGGTATCTCTTGACTTTCTACTTTTGCATTCTAGTCCCATATGATGAAAAGGACATCTTTTTTGAGTGTTAGTTCCAAAAAGTCTTCATAGAATCATTCAACTTCAGCTTCTTCAGCATAATTGGTTGGGGCAGAAACTTGGATTAATGTGATACTGAATGGTTTGCCTTGGAAACAAATCATTCTGTCATTTTTGAGATTATACCCAAGTACATTCTGAAATGCAAAGTCCAGTGGGCCTTAGTAAGCATCACTATGAACAAAGATAGTGGAGGTGATGGAATCCCAGGTGAGCCATTTCAAATCCTAAAAGATGATGCTGTGAAAGTGCTGCACTCAATATGCCAGCAAGTTTAGAAAACACAGCAGTGGCCACAGGAGTGGAAAAGGTAAGCTTTCCCTTCAATTCCAAAGAAAGGGAATGCCAAAGAATGTTGAAACAACCGCACAATTCCATTCATCTCACACAATAGCAAAGTCATGCTCAAAATTCTCCAAGCAAGGCTTCAACAGTACGTGAACCGTGAACTTCAGCTGTTCAGATTGGATTTAGAAAAGGAAGAGGAACCAGAGATCAAGTAGCCAACATCTGCTGGATCATCAAAAAGCAAGAGAGTTCCAGAAAAACACAGAGTTCTGCTTTATTGACTATGCCAAAGCCTTTGATTGTGTGGACCACAACAACCCGTGGAAAATTCTTAAAGAGATGGAAATACCAGACCACCTTACTTGCCTCCTGAGAAATCTGTATGCAGGTCAAGAAGCAACAGTTAAAACTGGACATGGAACAATGGACTGGTTCCAAATTGGGAAAGGAGTATATCAAGGCAGTATATTGTCACCCTGCTTATTCAACTTACATGCAGAGTACATCATGTGAAATGCCTGGCTGGATGAAGCACAAGCTGGAATCCAGACTGCTGGGAGAAATATCAATAGCCTCAGATACTCGGATGACACCACCCTTATGGCAGAAAGTGAAGAGGAACTAAAGAGCCTCTTGAGGAAAGCGAAAGGGGAAAGTGAAAAAGCTGGCTTAAAATTCAACATTCAAAAAACTAAGATCATAGCATTCAGTCCTATCACTTCATGGCAAATAGATGGGGAAACAATGGAAACAGTGACAGACTTTATTTTTGGGGGCTCCAAAATCATCCCGGATGGTGACTGCAGCCATGAAATTAAAAGACATTTGCTCTTTGGAAAAAAGTTATGACCAACCTAGACAGCATATTAAAAAGCAGAGACATTACTTTGCCAACAAAGGTCCATCTAGTCAAAGCTATAGTTTTTCTGATAGTCATGTATAGATGTGAGAGTTTGACTTTAAAGAAAGCCGAGCACTGAAGAACTGATGCTTTTGAACTGTGGTGTTGGAGAAGACTCGAGAGTCCCTTGGACTTCAAGGAGATCCAATCAGTCCATCCTAAAGGAGATCAGTCCAGAATATTCATTGGAAGGACTGAAGCTGAAGTTGAAATTCCAATACTTTGGCCACCTGATGTGAAGAACTGACTCACTGGAAAAAAGCCTGTTGCTGGGAAAGACTGAACACAGGAGAAGGGGAAGACAGAATGAAATGGTTGGATGGCATCACCGACTCGATGGCCATGAGTTTGAACAATCTCCGGGAGTTGGTGATGGGACAGGGAAGCCCAGCGTACTGCAGTCCATGGGGTTGCAAAGAGTCGGACACGACTGAGCGACTGAACTGAAACGATGTCATGAAAAAAACCTGAAGAACTGCTCCAGATTGAAGGAGAATAAAGATACATGACAGCTAAATGCTACTTGTACTGAGAGAACAAAAATGCTTTAAGAACATTATCAGAAGAGTTGGCAAAACTGAAATACGGACTGTAGATTAAAGACCTATATTTATGTTAAATTTCCTAAATATGATCATTACACTGTAACTATGTAATTAAAATGGAAGGCAGAGCAAAGATTTAGAAAGTAATACAGAATTTAGTGTAAGGTTTTAAGATCTCAAATTTGAAAACCTAAGTGAAACAGCAATTTCCAAGAAAAATGATACCTTATCAAAACTGAAGAAAAATAGAAAACCATTAGAAACCTGTAACTATTAAAGAAACTGGATTGGTAAAAATATAACTGAAATGGGGTGTTATGAGGGAAGAGGAGATGAGATCCAAAACATAGAAGTGAACTGTCAGAATTAGATTACTACTCTGACTCCTAGTGGCAAATTCTTGGGCACAGTCAATGTGACCCAGCTTCTTTACTTGACTCTTTCTCAAGTCTTCACAGGATGTCAGAACTCTGAATTGAAAGAATAAAACTAAATAAGATTAAAGAATTCTCTTCACCCTCCATTGTGTGTGTGTGTGAAGTCGCTCAGTCGTGTCCGACTCTTTGCGACCCTGTGGACTGTACCCCGCCAGGCTCCTCTCTCCATGGGATTCTCCAAGGAAGAATACTGGAGTGGATTGCCATTTCCTTCTCCAGGGGATCTTCCCAACCCAGGGATCAAACCTGGGTCTCCTGCATTGCAGGCAGACGCTTTATCCTCTGAGCCACCAGGGAAGCCCTCCATTGGGTCTGCATAATTTGGAGAGTGGTCCATACAATTCTGATTAAATCAATCTCAGTGACTTAAGAATTTAACAGCCATGAACCTTTGTTAACTGACTTACACAGCAATATGCACGTAACACAAAAACCATTTCAAAACACAAGAATATCCAAATACATAATGACAGCTGTGGATTTTTAACCTTTAAGTTGAAACAAACACACACACACACAAAGGATATATAAGATTTGATTAATTTAATAAATGAGATTAAATTTATAAAGTCAAACTTTTATATTAAAAAAATTGAAGTCTTTCAAAAAGCTATGGATATTGGAATGAGGAAAGGTATCAAATCAATAACTAGAAACATGGGTTGCTGCTAAGATCCTGTAGCCTTTCAAAGAGCACTTGAGAAGATGGTTATTTTGAGACATTAGTCTGCCTTCTCCGTCAGCTAGCTTTCCAACTTAGTTGTATTCCTTGCCCCCAAAAAGAAAAAAGAAAACAGTACTTGAGGTACTAAAAACACCTTTACACTCAAATTAGACAGCTTGGAAGTGGACCAATTCTTTGAAAATCACATTATTATCAAAACTCAACCAAGATAAAACAGATGAGCCTAAACAGTCCTTTAAGCCTTAAAGAAACTGAATTTGTAATTTAAAAGCTTGCAAAGAGACTTTTCTTGGGAATTCCCTGGCTGCCCAGTTATTAGGATTTCATACATTCACTGCCAAGGGCCTAGGTCCAATTCCTGGTTGGGGAACTAAGATCCCAAAAGTTGCAGAGAGTGGCCAAAAGAGAGAGAGAGATCTCTATACACTGAGATGGTTTCAGTGGAAAATTCTACCAAATATTTTCAGAGGAACTAACATCAATTTTACACAAACTCTTTCAGAAAACAGAAGAGGAAGGAATACTAAACAATTCATTTTATGAGGCCACCAGTACCTTGATACCAACACCACACAAAGATAGTAATACCAAAAGAAAGAATATTACAGACCAGTACCTCTCAAGAACTTAAATACAAAACTCCTCCAAAAAAATAGCAGCAAATCAAACCCAGTAACATATAAAAAGATTATACACCATGATCTAGCGGGATTTATTCCAGAAATACAAGGCTGAGTCAACACTGAAAAAGAAAAAAGTGTAATCTATGGTATCAACAAGCCGAAGGTGTGAACATAATCAACTGACACAGAAAACTCATCTGACTAATTCCAAAATCCATCCATGATAAAAATTATCAGCAACTCAATAAAAATCATCCATAACAAACACTATAGCTAATATCATACTCAAGAGTGAAAGAGTGAATTGTTTCTGCTAAGAGGCAAGAATGTCCACTATGACGATTCTTATTCAACACATAATTTAAAGTTCTAGCCACTGTTATCAGGAAAGAAAAAGAAATAAAAGGCATACAGACGGAAAAGGAAGAAATAAAGCTCCTCATACTTACAGATGACAACAATGGCCTATGTTAGAAAACTCCAAGGAATCTACCAAAACACCTCATAGTTCAGCAAGACTGATGAAGTGAATTTCTGTTCACACAAAATGAGCATGCACTAACCAAAACTATAAACACAACAGTATATAAAATTGCTCCATGGAAAATCAAACACTTAGGTATACACTTAACAAAATGTATCTTTAGGATCTATACACTGAAAATTACAAAATGCTAATGAAATTGAAAGACCTAAACTGGAGATAAATCACACTCATAGATTGGAAGATTCAACACAATAAAGATGTCAGTTCTCCCAAAATTGACCAACAGGTTTAATACAATTCCTATCAAAATCCAGTAAACAATTTTGTAGACAATGACAATTTCATTCTATGCCCACTATTAGGGCTTACAATACAGCTACAGTAAAACAGTGTGTGATTCCTATGGAAGGACAGAGCAATGGAAGAAAATGGAGAACCTATAAAAAAACTCTCAGCTGATTTCTAGTAAGAGCTGTTCTTCAGTTGCTCATTCATGTCTGATTCTTTGTGACCCCAAAGACTGCAGCACACCAGGCTTCCCTGTCCTTCACCATCTCCTACCGTTCACTCAAACTCATGTTCATTGAGTAGGTGATGCCATCCAATCATCTCATCCTCTGTCATCCCCTTCCCCTCCTGCCTTCAATCTTTCCCAGCATCAGGGTCTTTTCTAATGAGTCTGTTTTTTGCATCAGGTGGCCAAAGTATTGGAGCTTCAGCTTTAGCATCAGTCCTTCCTATGAATGTTCAGGGTCAATTTCTATTAGGATTGACTGGTTTGATGTCCTTGCAGTCCAAGGGACTCTCAAGAGTCTGCTCCAACACCACAGATCAAAAGCATCAATTCTTCAGAGCTCAGCTTTCTTTATGGTCCAACTCTCACAACCATACATGACTACTGGAAAAACCATAGCTTTTACTAGATCAATCTCTGTTGGCAAAATAATGTCACTGCTTTTTAATATGCTGTTGAGGTTGGTCATAACTTTTCTTCCAAGGAGCAAGTATCTTTTAATTTCATGGCTGCAGTCATCATCTGTAGTGATTTTGAAGCCCCCCAAAATAAAGTCTCTCACTGTTTCCCCATCTGTTTGCCATGAAGTAATGGGACCAGATGCCATGATCATCATTTTTTTATTCTGGAATTTTAAGCCAGCTTTTTCACTCTCCTTTTTCACCTTCATCAAAAGGCTCTTTAGTTCCTCTTTACTTTCTGCCATAAGAGTGGTGTCATCTGCATATATGAGGTTATTGATATTTCTCCCAGCAATCTAATTCCAGCTTGTGCTTCATCCAGACCAGTGTTTCACATGATGTATTCTGCATACAAGGTAAAAAAGCATGGTGACCATACACAGACTTGATGTACTCTTTTCCCAATTTGGAACCAGTCTGTTGTTTGGCCGGTTCTAACTGTTTCTTCTTGAACTGCATACAAATATCTCAGGAGGCAAGTAAGGTGATTTGCTATTTCCATCTCTTTAAGAATTTTTTATAGTCTGTTGTGATCCACAGAGTCAAAGGCTTTAGTGTAGTCAATGAAACAGAAGTAGATGCTTTTCTGGAATTCTCTTGCTTTTGCGATGTTCCAATGGATGTTGGCTATTTGATCCCTGGTTCCTCTAACTTTGCTAAATTCAGAACATCTGGAAGTTCATGGTTCACATACTGTTGAAGCCTCGCTTTGAGAATTTTGAGCATTATTTTGCTAGCATGTGAAATGAGTGCAGTTGTGCGATAGTTTGAACATTCTTTGGCATCGCCTTTCTTTGAGACTGGAATGAAAACTGACCTTTTCCAGTCCTGTGTCCACTGCTGAATATTCCAAATCTGCTGGCATATTCACTGCAGCACCTCCACAGCATCATCTTTTAGGATTTGAAATAGCTCACCTGGAATTCCATCACCTCCACTAGTTTTGTTCTTAGTGATGCTTCCTAAGACCCACTTGATTTCGCATTCCAGGATGTCTGGCTCTAGGTGAGGGATCACACCATCATGGTTATAGGGGTCATGAAGTTCATTTTCGTATAGTTCTTCTGTGTATTCTTGCCATCTCTTCTTAATATCTTCTCATTCTGTTAGGTTCATACCATTTCTATCCTTTATTTTTCCCACCTTGCATGAAATGTTCCCTTGGTATCTCTAATTCTCTTGAAGAGATCTCTAGTCTTTCCCATCCTATTATTTCCCTCTATTTCTTCACATTGATCACTTACGAAGGCTTTCTCATCTCTCCTTGCTATTCTTTGGAACTCTGCAACTCTGAATTCAGATGGATGTATCTTTACTTTTCTCCTTTGCCTTTCACTTCTCTTCTTTTCATAGCTATTTGTAAGGCCTCCTCAGACAACCATTTTGCCACGATGCATTTCTTTTTCTTGGGGATGGTTTTGATCACCACCTCCTGTACAGTATTACGAACCTCTGTCCATAGTTCTTCAGGTACTCTGTCTATGAGATCTAATGCTTTGAATTTATTTGTCACTTCCACTGTATAATCATAAAGGATTTGATTTAGGTCATACCTGAATGATCTAGCGGTTTTCCCTACTTTCTTCAATTTAAGTCTGAATTTTGCAATAAGGAATTCATGATCTGAACCACAGTCAACTCCTGGTCTTGCTTTTGCTTACTGTATAGAGCTTCTCCATCTACAGCTACAAAGAATGTAATCAATCTGATTTTGGTATTAACCATCTGGTGATGTCCACGTATAGAGTCTTCTCTTGAGTTGTTGGAAAAGGGTGTTTGCTCTAACCAGTGTATTCTCTTGGCAAAACTCTGTAAGCTTTTGCCCTGCTTCTCTTTGTATTCCAAGGACAAACTTGACAGTTATTCCAGATCTCTTGGGTTCCTAATTTTGCATTCCAGTCCCATATGATAAAAAGGACATCTTTTTTTTTTCTGGTGTTAGCTCTAGAAGGTCTTGTAGTTCTTCATAGTAAAAGAGCACGTAAGTAATTTAATAGATGAACAAGCAGTGGTCCTGGAAAAAAGTTGGGCATTCATAGGCGAAATGAAAACTGACTTAACCATCATATATAAAAAATTACTTAAAATGGACTATAGCCTTAAATATGAAATGTAAAATTTTAAAACTTAAAATAGTGTAAATCTTCAGGGACCCAGGGTAAGGAAATGCATTCTCTAATGTGACTCCAAAAACACAGTCCATGAAAGGAAAAACAGATACACTGAACTTCATCAATTTAAACTTTGCTCTACAAAACATTCCATGAAGGTTAAAAAGACAGTCTATAGACTGGGAGAAAATATTTGCAAATCATATATCCTGATAAAGGATTAGTATTTGGAAAATAAAAAGAGAAACTTTTGAAACACAGCAGCAAAAAAACAAACAATCCAATGAGAAAACAGGAAAAGGACACAAAGAGATATTTCACCAAAGAAGATACAAATAAGTACACAGAAAGATATTTAACCCTAACCATTAGGGAAATGCAAATTAAAACTACAATGAGCTACCACTATGCACCTATCAACACAACTGTAAAACACTGACGGTACAAAATGACTGTCGGACACGACTAAGTGCACGTTCATTTATACACGTTCAGTTCAGTTGCTCAGTCGTGTCCGACTCTTTGCGACCCCATGAATCGCAGCATGCTAGGCCTCCCTGTCCATCACCAACTCCCGGAGTTCACTCACACTCACGTCCATCGAGTCAGTGATGCCATCCAGCCATCTCATCCTCGGTCGTCCCCTTCTCCTCCTGACCCCAATCCCTCCCAGCATCAGAGTCTTTTCCAATGTGTCAACTCTTCACGTGAGGTGGGCAAAGTACTAGAGTTTCAGCTTTAACATCATCATTCCTTCCAAAGAAATTCCAGGGCTGATCTCCTCCAGAATGGACTGGTTGGACCTCTTTGCAGTCCAAAGGACTCTCTAGAGTCTTCTCCAACACCACAGTACAAAAGCATCAATTATTCAGCGCTCAGCTTTCTTCACAGTCCAACTCTCACATCCATACATGACCACAGGAAAAACCATAGCCTTGACTAGATGGACCTTTGCTGGCAAAGTCATGTCTCTGCTTTTTAATATGCTGCCTAGTCTGATCATAACTTTTCTTCCAGAGTAAGCGTCTTTTAATTTCACGGCTGCAGACACTATCTGCAGTGACTTTGGAGCCCCCCAAAATAAAGTCTGACACTGTTTCCACTGTCTCCCCATCTATTTCCCATTAAGTGATGGGACCAGATGCCATGATCTTCGTTTTCTGAATGTTAGCCATTATAATAGCTTAATGGCAATGAAAATGTAATGTAAAGAATGTGAAATATATTACAATCAGGTATAAAAGGAAAAGATGAAGCCAAGATAATCATGAACCTCACTGACTAGATCAACCAATATAAATCAATAACTAAAGAGTGAAATGATGTTAATTCAAAACAAATAATACAGGAAGTAAATGAAAAAATAGCATCACTGACTCAATGACATGAGTTTGAGCAAACTCCAGGAGACAATGAAGGACAGAGACGCCTGGTGTGCTGCAGTCCACGGGACTGCAAAGAATCAAACATGACTGAGCGACTGAACAACAATATGCAGGTTATTTTCAAATACCTTTTAATGCTGATTTCTATCATAATTCCACAGTGATAAGAGAATAGACTCTGTATGATCTCTTGACCATGAAATTTTTGCACCTTGTTTTACATCCCTGGATATGTTCCAATGTCTTCTGCTTTATAGTCTATGGGAACTTGAATAGAATTTGCATCTTATTAAATGAATATTTTGTAATCTTAATTATGTTGAATTGGTTCATTTTTTTTTTAGGTCTACTATATCCTTCTACTTTTCTGTTCATTCTACTAACTTTCGAGAGTTTGATATTGAAACTTCAATTGAAAATCTTATTTTATCTACTTAAGAAAAGAATTGTAGTATATAGTAGAATTGTATGCATTAATAACTGTTCTGTATTTTCCAAGTCTCTGGTAAATGTGTTATCATACTTTCATAATTTAAAAAATAAAATATGAAAAAAATTGAAAAAAATTAAGAGGAAGTATAGTGTCATCTGTAAAGAAAGTGCTGAAGTGCTAAGCTGATATTTTCTAAAAAGAAGAAATAAAAGCAACCAGGAAGGTAATATGAGCATATTCTAAAACTTAAATTTTCAGGAAACCATACAGACTGTGTACTAATTTTTTTGCTCCCAAAGAAAGAGAATAGAAATACAGCAGGCACATTTCTTCCTCTTCAAAGAATATCGATAATACTCAAGAATGAACTATTATCAAACGGCAGTGAGGTCACAAAATTCATCATTGTACAAAAAATTAGCCATACAATTTATTATCTTTTTCAATGGACTGATCCTAAAATGAATAGGTTATTCTAAACTAAAAGAATGTCATTATTAGCATTTCTTTCTATTACAACCCTTCAAAGCAAAAGTGGTCTGCCCAAGGAGCTTCTTCCAATTCAAATTTCCTATCTGTCCATCTGTGATACACCTGTGACAATAAAACAGAAATTGTTCCTGACATTATTATTTCCTCAAGACTAGCAAGATGGAGGGAGAAGGAAATGGCAACCCACTCCAGTATTCTTGCCTAGAGAATCTGTGGACAGAAGAGCCTGCTGGGCTGCTGTCCATAGTGTCACACAGAGCTGCACACGACTGAAGCGACTTAGCACGGATGCGTGCATTGGAGAAGGAAATGGCAACCCACTCCAGTGTTCTTGCCTGGAGAATCCCAAGGACAGAGGAGCCTGGTGGGCTGCCATCTATGGGGTCACACAGAGTCAGATACTACTGAAGGGACTTAACGTGGATGCATGCATTGGAGAAGGAAATGGCAACCCACTCCAGTATTCTTGCCTGGAGAATCCCAGGGACAGAGGAGCCTGGTGAGCTGCCATCTATGGGATCGCACAGAGTTGGACACGACTGAGNGACATTATTATTTCCTCAAGACTAGCAAGATGGAGGGAGAAGGAAATGGCAACCCACTCCAGTATTCTTGCCTAGAGAATCTGTGGACAGAAGAGCCTGCTGGGCTGCTGTCCATAGTGTCACACAGAGCTGCACACGACTGAAGCGACTTAGCACGGATGCGTGCATTGGAGAAGGAAATGGCAACCCACTCCAGTGTTCTTGCCTGGAGAATCCCAGGGACAGAGGAGCCTGGTGAGCTGCCATCTATGGGATCGCACAGAGTTGGACACGACTGAGGCAACTTAGCAGCAGCAAGACGGATGTCCACATTCTCCATTCCAGATAAAACCTGCAATATGCTATCTTTCATAGTTATTTAGTTAATGGGAAAAGGGGGATAACATTTTTCCTAAGTTCAATGTGTGCTTTCAGGGAACTGTGAGTAATTCAGTAAGGCAATATCACAGAAATGTTGCCTTTGGGAAACAAGCAGATAGATTCAAAGTAAGGGTCAGATTATACAAGTTTATCGTGGTGAAATTAGGGAGATGAAATTGTCTCTAGGAAACTGAGGGGAACTACTAAAGGAATTATCAGACACAAGCTTTAGAAAGTTCAGTATTATAAGCAATATAAAAGTTAGAAAGAGGTAAAACTGTGCTTTGAAAAAATATTAGAAGCCTTTTCTGAACTGAGGTTTCTGTCTTCATTCATTTACATATCCCCAGTGCCTAGAACAGTGATATCTAGCAAATAGATGCTCAAGAAATACTTATTACAGGAAAGACTCATCTTTAAATACTGAACTTTCCCTTTTAGTAATGTGGATTCAGTGATATTCCTTTAGTGTAAGGTAAGATTAAACTGGAACCGATTATACAGAGTGAAGTAAGCCAGAAAGAAAAACACCAATACAGTATACTAACACATATATATGGAATTTAGAAAAGATGGTAATGAGGACCCTGTATGCAAGACAGCAAAAGAGACACAGATGTGTAGAGCGGACTTTTGGACTCTGGGGGAGAGGGAGAGGGAGAGGGAGAGGGAGATGGTGGGATGATTTGGGAGAATAGCATTGAAATATGTATACTATCATGTAAGAAATGAATTGCCAGTCTATGTTCAATGCAGGATGCAGGATGCTTGGGGCTGGTGTATGGGGATGATCTGGAGGGATGATGTGGGGTGGGAGGTGGGAGGGGGGTTCATGTTTGGGAGTTCGTGTAAAAAAATAAATAAATACCAAAAAAAAAAAAACGCAGCAACATATTGTCCACTGAAATATGTATAAATGGGTTGTTTAAATGATTTACAAGGAAAATTCAGATTGGTTTAAAAAAGAAATAAAAGATACTAAAGTCAAAAGAAATCTAGTGAAATGGGACACACAGATGATACAGTAAGCATGAAATTGTACAGAAAGGAGTGGGAAATAAAACAGAAATGACATGAAACCACAAAATTCCTCATATGGAAAAATTCTGGTAACAAGCAGATCCAGAAGAGTAACCTGATGAAATGAAGACCAGAAGTAAAGTAAAGTAGCCAAGAAATGATGCTGAGGGTCCGATGTGCAAAAGCTGGCACTGAGAGGGAATTTCTAAGATCAGTAGATGAAAATAAAAGCTAAAGGACAGTGTTGTGAATGGTACAGAGAGTATCAATAAGAAGTTTAAGTGCGTGGGTTATACAGAACTTCCTGTGAGGAGAATAAGGAACGAAATGCTGACACTACTTCTACGCCCAACCCACTCATTTCCCTAACTCTCTATTATGGTGAATAGGAGGACCAGTCTCTTTGAGAGAGAGCTGCTGAGTCCTAAGGGGAGAGCTAATTAATGGAATTGGTTTTTAGAGAGGGAAGAGTACTGTGAAGGACTGAAGTTTCACAATGGAAAAATTCACAGTTGGCATAGTGGAAAAAGCTAAGTAGTAAACTGTTATTCTGTACATTTATAAAGTTCAATCCAAGGTACAAAGATGTTTCCCTGTTCTTTTGGGGCTTTCCATGGTGGTAAGGAGAATGAGTCTCATTTTTAAGAAAGCTACTGCTATGTTATAATCACTTCACTCTTTTTTTCTAAAAAACAAATACTCTAATTTTGCTTTAGGCTGTAATAACTGTTAAGAAATTCCGTTTTTAAAAAGTTCGAAAGTTTTGGACTTCCCTGGTAGTCCAGTGGTTAAGAATCTGCCTGCCAATGCAAGGAACATTGGTTTGATCCCTGGTTGAGAAAGATTCCATACACTGCGGGGCAACTAAGCCCATGCACCATAACTATTGAGCCTGAGGTCTACAGCCTGTGAGCCGCAAACCCTTGAGCCCACACTCTGCAACAAGAGAGGCCATTGCAATGACAGGCCTGCATATGATAATTAAAGAGTAGCCCCTGTTCCTTGCAACTGGAGAAAGCCCATGCAAAGCAACAAAGACCCCGCGCAACAAGAACAAAAATATTTTTAAATGTACCATTTTAAACAATATAACTATTATCTCACGTGTGTGTGTTGTGTGTTAAATCACTTCAGTTGTGTCCAACTCTTTGCGACCCTACGGACTGCAGCCTCCCCACGGGACTCCTCTCTCCATGGGATTCTCCAGTCAAGAATACTGGAGTGAGTTGCCATTCCCTTCACCAGGGGATCTTCCCGACCCAGGCATCTCTTACATCTCCTGCATTAGCAGGCAGGTTCTTTACTACTAGTGCCACATTTCCTAGGCATTTTAATTTTTATAAACCACTTTTTATCCACAACCTATTATTCAAAAAAAACTACTTAATCTCCTTGGCAACTTTCTAAACTTGATGTTTCTTATTTTTTCTTTAACTTATTATAAATTCTAAGTTTATAATATCTTAATAGTTTATAGCTATCTTCTAATTTACTTTAACATTGCACTGTGAATTCTTCCATTTTCCACAGAACATCTTAAGTAATCCAGGGGTTGTAGAGTCTGATTGTATCTTTCTACATAGCCTATTTCACTTTCGTCATCTCTTGGCACAGTGTGCTTTAAAAAGCACAACATTAATTAGTGAATTTATAGTATTTTACTATCCTACTACAAAAGGTTAAGAATGGCTAATTTAGATCCCAAAGTTATTTAAACTTTGGGATCCTTTGTTTAGCAGGAAATATTTTAGCAAAATTTTGATATCATTACTGAAAGTTAAACTTTATAAATAAAGTTTACTTATAAAGACTTTAAAATGTGCTATAATTTAATATTTTAGATTTTCTAATCACATACAATTCACCTAAAAATGGTCAGATAATTTAACCTACATATATTGTAAGTTGAATAAAATGTCAGTTTATAAAATAAAAATGTCACACTAATAGAGAAGAGCAACTATGTAAAAATGAATACAAAAGAGTTTCTATCATGGGGAATCTAAAGCTCTACAGTAAAGATCTATACAAATTAACAGTTAAGTTTTAGTTGGCGTTTAAGGGAGAAATCAAAGCTATAAAGATTTAGAAGGAAACACAGGATAAAACTCATACATATCAAGAAAAGGGTTCTGAGAATCTATGCTTGTCAGAGACCATTCTATATCTATCTCCAAATGTCTGGGAGAAAGACAGTACTTTCATTATCTTGGGCTACACCACCAAAGCCTAGTGCTTTTTAAAATTTCTCTGAATTACCAACAAAGTATGAAAGCCAATTACATAAAGCAGTGCTTTCCAACTTTTTCCTCAGGCATACTCAGAAAAACAACAATTATAAGGCAATCAGGAAAGAGGAGGAACCTCGTGGTTACGAGGTAACCAGCCTGGGCAGCTCCTGCCACTTAAATCTATTCATGGCATACAGCTTGGGAAGCTCTAATGTAGATCATCAAAAGGTCAACTTGGAAATAAACTCACAAAAACAAGCAAGTTATAGGCAAGCATCATAGGAAATAATTTCAGTTCACTCTGAATAAATGAATGAATGAGTACCAAGCCAATTATACAAAATGTCACCTTTCTGAAAAAATCCTCATCAGCTTTCTCTTGATTTGTGCTCCTTTTCTTATTAAAACAAAACAAACAAAAAAGAGTGAAATATAACCCTCTGGGAAGCATAACAGGACATTGTTAGAACAAGTACTGTAAACCTAAGACTGGAAAAACTTTCTAACAAAGTTTTTATTTCTTTCACTCTTCAGGAAAGTCATCTTTCATTTCACCACTGTTACCAGTATTTTGACTTATAATGCCCTCTTTAAAATATCTGGTGTTTACTAGCTATGCCAGTGGCTATAGGTACTTCATTAATAATTATTCTTTCTTAAAGGGCATAAATTTTTTCCTGAGGTATGAGGGGCAGGTATCTACTTTATTTCTAGAATTCATCCAAGGTAGAGGATTCTAAGATGTCACCAACAGACAAAATGAACGGAGAACAGAGTTTTTTAGCAGTATCTTTTAAATGATTATTACACAGGAACAGTATTAAAATGCAGTTTATCAAGAAGGATTTTAAAGAAAACTATCATTAACTTGGGAAGACTTTGCAAACTTATGGATTCAACCATCACAGTGAACATCTTTTTTATATTACTAGAACCCAGAAAAATGGATTAAAATAAAACCAATCGGTAAAAGTATCTATAGAAATGGACATTAATGACCTCAAAATGCAGTGAAAATGAATACATACTTCAATTCTTTAACTGCTTCAGAAGTATCTTAGAAGTGTATTATGCAGCAGACGGGGCCAATTAATCTGCTTATATCAATGTCACTGTCCCATTTGTCTTTAGACTTCACAAAACTGCTATCTTCAATTTATAGTCATGTATTATTGATCATACGATTTGAGCTTACAATTCAAATGCTTTATTATAACTATTCCCTACAGAAATAAGGCAATCCTACACAGAGATACATTTATCATTCTTATTTCACAAATAGTAAGGTTTCTCAAGGAGAAACGGCTAACTGAAACAACAGCTAGGATTCCTAGGTCAGTGTTTCCGTTAAAAGGACCTGTTTTCTTGTTAGTTTATTATTTTACACCTTGGGATTACATTAAAGGCACTTTTTTATGTCTCATCACAGAAAGTAAGTTTGGATTATGTCCAAATCCCAGGCTTATTCTAAGCTTTATGTCAAAAATCACACTCTGAGCAACCACCTGAAACATCAATCTGAGCTTCTTCTATGACCAGCTTTCACTCCTAGTGATGCAAATTTGGTTCCTTATTTAAATATCTTCAAGTAAACTGTACACATTCATTAATATGGCCAATACAGTAGTCCCTTGGTATCCATAGGGGACTGGTTCCATTATCTGCCTTGTCTGTTTGGCCCCTGCTGACACCGAAATCTGCAGATACTGAAGTTCTTTCACGTAATGGCACTGAATTTGCATATAACCATATGCATCCCCTCTCCCATATATTTTAAATGATTCTCCAAATTATTGGTAATACCAAATACAAAGTAAATGCTATGTAAATAGTTGGCAGCACAAGACAAATTCAGGTTTCACTTTTTGGAATTTTTTTCCAAATATTTTCCATCTGTGGTTGTTTGAATCCACAGATATGAAACCTATGGATATATAGGGCTGACTGGGTTCTGTTTCATTTTGATTTTTTTCTTTCTCTACTTCATATCTAGGTCATCATTCCATGTTCTTATGCTTTCTCAGCAAGATGTTTTTCTCCAGTTCTTTCTCCACCTTTGATATCTTTCTTCTCTTTTTCCATCTTTACTATTAAGAAATGCCTTTGTGTGCTGCGTACTAAGTCACTTTAGTCGTGTCTGACTTCACTGTCCTATGAACTGTAGCCCATCAGGTTCCTCTCTCCATGGGGCTCTCCAGACAAGAATCCTGGAGTGAGCTGCCATGCCCTCGTCCAGATGACCCAGGGATCTAACCCGCATCTCTGCACTGTCTCCTGCATTGGCAGGTGGGCTCTTTAACCACTTAGACTGTGACTGTTTTACTCAGTTTCTAAAATCTACAACTTCTCCAACAACACTTTCCAGTCATCAATAGCTCGGACAAAAAGCATTACATGTAAGTACAGGCCACCACGGGCTCTTTCTTAGACGTCTACAGGCTATATTCTACATAAGCATCAGTATATGCTGGCCACTGTGTTATCCAAGGTCAGAACCATATTTAAACATTTACACTTTTAGAGATGACATGTTAAAACTTTATTATATATACTTCTGACTTCAACTGGGGTTTCTTATAAGCCTAAAACCACATTCTGATTAACTGAGATACACCGTCAGAAGGGAATCCTAAACTCATAAAAAATTAAGAGTTAAAAGTCTTTCAAGATGATTTATGGAAGTCATTAAATCAGATTTAACTGAGACAGAAACTGGAGCACAGACAAGTTAGCTAACCTTTTAAATTACAGAAATAATTCAGGAGTAAAAAATATGTAGAAATCAAGAATCAAAATTAAAAGTAGGTTTATTCAAAATATTTATATATAAAAATTATTCAAAACTTAAAACACATTTTCCATAGAAATAATATTATAGATGCTGAATGAGCTCACAAAGCAGTCTATAAATATATATTAATAGTTGAAGGGAATTCTAGCTATTTTCCCGGGGAAGGCAATGGCACCCCACCCCAGTACTCTTGCCTGGAAAATCCAATGGATGGAGTAGCCTGGTGGGCTGTAGTCCATGGGGTCGCTAACAGTCGGACAGACTGAGCGACTTCACTTTCACTTTTCTCTTTCATGCATTGGAGAAGGAAATAGCAACCCATTCCAATATTCTTGCCTGGAGAATCCCAGGGACGGGGGAGCCGTCTGTGGGGTCACACAGAGTCGGACACGACTGAAGTGACTTAGCAGCAGCAGCAGCAGCTATTTTCAAGAGCCTTGGAAATTTTGAGCACTTTATTCTCATTTTTTAAGTTCTGGTTGATGCAGGAATGACATTAACATTTCTCCGCTTTACAGATATGATTGTTTTTCGGCTCATAAATGAAATAAAGGAGAAACAGTTTTCTACACTAATTAAGAGAGTAGATGCCTAACATTACCAAAGGTTGGATTAAAAATTTTAAACATATGAATGTAAGGAAACACGTATCTGTGTGGAAGATAGTAGAGTTATAACCTAGGATGGCCACCTACTAGTCACATGATGAGCCTAGGTTGATAGGGGATGAAGGGAGCAAGGATCTGAGAACACAAGAATCTAGAGTAGCGGCCAGATATCTACAGCTACTCAACTCTATCACTGCAGTGTGAAAGCAGCCACAGACAAAACGTTAACAAATGAGCTTGGCGGCAGCTGCTGCTAAGTCGATTCAGTTGTGTGCGACTCTATGCGACCCCATGAGACAGCAGCCCACCAGGCTCCCCTGTCCCTGGGATTCTCCAGGCAAGAACACTGGAGTGGGTTGCCATTTCCTTCTCCAATGCATGAAAGTGAAAAGTGAAAGGGAAGTTGCTCAGTCTATGTTTCAATAATTTTTTTATGGACACTGAAATTTGAATTTCATGTTCATAAAATCATTACTGATTTTTTTCAGTCATTTAAACATGCAAAATTCATTCTTAATTCATGGGCTGTACAAAAATACATGACAGGCCTGGATTTGGCCTGTAGACTACAGTGCCAATCTCCAATTTAAGTAACAGTGGAGAGAAGGTAAGGAGGTGCACCTGGTTTAAAACTAGGACTATTCATGAAAGTTCTTACATTAAACCTAATCAGAAAAGCAGCTCCCCTTTAACATGTGTACATTAATACCAGTCCCAGGTGCAAAGAAACAGGCTATTGTGCTGTCTTTAACTTTAAAAGTTACAGAAACAATCATCAATCCACGACAAAAACAATTTCCATAAATAACATTATACTAATCATAATTTTACATAGAGAATTCATTCTGTACAACTTAAAATTATAGCAAAAGATGCATTATTCATTACCATTTTGTCCCTGAGTCGCTCTCCACGGATAAAAAAGTCAGCACAGCCATTCTCTTCCTGGTGAGGGACTTTGAAGACAGTGACGCAGCTTAGTCCACTCCCTCCAAGTGGTAACCATCCACCACTTGAGTCATCCCGGGTCATCACCACAGCTCGCACTCGTGCATAACTATTACTAAAATAGATGCAAAGATTAGAAATTAGCTTTTCCATAAACAAAAAACCAGCCAATATGTTAGTCTTCTTTGAGAAACCAAAGACCACATCACTTAACATGTGGTACCTAAGTGTTTACTACTTCCATGACAGTCCAGAGAAAGTAATCTAATTGAAAAAGGTCAAAACCCAGAGTAACTAACTTAGAGGTTAACTTTTATTTTGAAGACCAATCTCACAATAAAAGACTACAGATCTCTTATTCTACCACTTGAGTAGTTCAAGCAAATCTGATTGCCATGGAATAAGTCATGAAGGATCTAAAGACAAACTACAGAGGCTACCATCAAATTTGTCTATGTATGCCCATCTCCTAGCATATAACCAGACAAAATACTGTTGTATTCTAGCACATTTAATCGTGACACCTCTATGCTTCTAACATTTCTGAAATATATTATAAATAAGATGCTGAAACAAACATGCTTAGCTCAGATACATTTTCAATTTTTCCCTAACAATTAGAAATCTACACCACACAAACATATATAAAGAAATGTTTTGTTATATTAACCCATCAGGCAAATTGGTCTTTTCATGCTTTCTTTTTGGAATACTATTCTTGAGGTACACCACATTCCAGTTCCATTAAGAATTATTTCCCAATATTCCACAACTATTCTTTACATAAAATCTAAGAAATGTTTCATATAGTAATGTTCTAGATAACTGACATCTAAGCATTTTAGTTCTAAAACTTCTAATATAATAATAATTATATTCTTTCTAAAAGTCAAATATCTTGTCAATTTCTTAGAAAATTACACTGAGTTTCTTAGAAAATTACACTGAAAATTAAACAAAGTTCCATTCAGAATTATTTCCCAAAATTCCACAACTATTTTTTACATAAAATGTAAGAAATGTTTCATATAGTAATGTTCTAGATAACTGACATCTAAGCATTTTAGTTCTAAAACTTCTAATATAATAATAATTATATTCTTTCTAAAAGTCAAATATCTTGTCAATTTCTTAGAAAATTACACTGAGTTTCTTAGAAAATTACACTGAAAATTAAACATGTCTTGGTTATCAGCTAAGGTTCAACATACTAATTCTGTGCTATTTAATATCTCTGAATATTCTTTGCCAGTTGTCACTTCTGTTGTTGCTTTTTTTCTACTTTATATATTGACATTTATTTGACTGAGGTGTATACTCTACATATAATCACATATATTAAGTATAAAATTTCACAAATTCTGACAAACATACACATCTACACAACCAACATCAAGATACAGAACATTTTCATGACTCCAGAAAATTCCCTGAGGCCTCCTGCCCATCAAATAGGTAACCAAGGTAACCACTGTTATACATGGTTTCCAGTATATATATTAGTTTTGCCTCCTCTGGGCCTTCTTATGTATGGAATCAAACAGAATCACCACTTATACCCTCCTTTCTATCTGACTTCTTTCACTTATTCTGTTGTCATATTAGGGCTTCATTCTCTGTTAACACTAAGTAGTCAGTCCTCTCACTGAATAAGTAAATACGCATCACAATTCATGTATTCTTTCTTACACTGATAGGCATTTGAAATGTTCCGAGGTGTTGGCTATTATGAATAAGGCTTTTATGAACATTCTTACATGTTTTTTGGTAGACATGCTTTCATTTCTCTTGAATAATTACCTAGGAATGGAATTGATGAGTAATAAGGGAGTATATGTAACTATATAAGAAACTGTTTTCCAAGGTGACTGGGCCATTACATTCCTATCAACAATGTATGATAGTTTCAGTTACTCCACATCTGTGCCAACATTTGGTGTTTTCAACTTTTTAAACTGTACTCACTGTAGTAAGTATAAAGTGGTAACCCACTATGATTTTAATATCTATTTTCCATGATGAATGCATGATGCTGTGCATTTTTTTCATATGCTGGCTAGCCATTTGTATGCCTTCTTTTAAAGTCACTTATTTTGTATTATGTTGCCTTTTATTACTGATTTTTAGAAGTTCTTCATATTTCATAATACAAGTAGTTTTCTGTCAGAGAGTTGTAGTTTTTTAAAGTTGCACAGTGCTGGTCAAGTAAGAAGTCTAAAGTCAAACTTAAGTTGGATCCTAGCTCAGCATCTTACCTATATGTCCTTGAGAGAGTTACAATAGCCACCTTTAATAAACTAAAACAAAGCCTAACACCTAACAAACACTATGCATTATTGTGCTTAGTCGCTCAGTAGTGTGAGACTCTGTGTAATCGTTTTAAGTTTATTACTAGTACTACAACAAAGATTTTAAAATTGAAGGATTTGTCATACTGGTAATTCAAAGCCAGGTAGGAGGTGGGGGGAAAAAATTGCAAATTCAAACATAACTCTCTATTAATTACTAGGGTCAAAATAATTCTTTGCAAAGAAATTCTAAAAGTCTTTTAAATTTACATATGACCATTCTAAGCTTTTTATGATTCAGTTATTTACAGGCTCTGATTCCTATCTGGGCTCAACTGTTAACAATCTTCCATTCAGAGAACTGGCCAGAGGAGGTATGGATACATAAAGACTGGACTGAATTAGGTATCTAATTCTAATGCTCCTCATGGGCTGTGCTGGAACAAATACCATCTCAAGAAGCTTGGCGGGATAGAATAGTAAATGAAGGTTATTTGGTTAACCAAGAATTTAATCTAAGGATATCCCAGAAACATAGCACATTATCTTAGACATATTTGGTTCAAATTAAATATTTGTGAATTCAACTCATGCATTTAAAGCTCAGCACATTTGAGGTTCAGTGAAGTTAAATATTCAGAAGGTGGAACTTGGATCAAAATTAAAATTCAAGTTCCCAATAATCATTTAAGTGTTTATTTCACTACAGGATCCTGACTCTTTCTTCTCATCTGATTGTGTAGTAAACTGGAAACTGAGAATGTTATACTAGATTCTGCAAGACTGGAGAAAACTAAGGAGTAAAATAACCCAATTTAGAAGATCAGAGTATATTTGAACTTCAGAGTGCAGAAGCAGTTATCCTCTTCAGAGCACAGACTTATTTTATCATCTGTGATTATTACTAATTCTCATTTACAATCTGTATAATGCTTCTAAGCATACTTTATATTTTAAAAATATAAAACTATAAGATTATTAGAAAATACATAAAAACACTACCAGTTATTTTAGGATGGTAAAATTACGTATTTTTCTTTCATTTCTTTGTTTCTCCAAAAATTATCGTATATTTAAGTTCAGTCACTCAGTCACGTCTGACTCTTTCCAACCCCACGAACCGCAGCATGTCAGGCCTCCCTGTCCATCACCAACTCCAGGAGTCCACCCAAACCATGTCCATTGAGTCAGTGATGCCATCCAACCATCTCATCCCCTGTCGTCCCCTTCTCCTACTGCCCTCAATCTTTCCCAACATCAGGGCCTTTTAAAATGAGTCAGCTCTTTGCATCACGTGGCCAAAGTATTGGAATTTCAGCTTCAGCATCAGTCCTTCCGATAAACACCCAGGACTGATCTCATTTAGGATGGACTGGTTGGATCTCCTTGCAGTCCAAGGGACTCTCAAGAGTCTTCTCCAACAC
>SJYX01013722.1:127449-188610 GCA_006410675.1 Oreotragus oreotragus
AGCATCATCTTTCAGGATGTGAAATAGCTCAATTGGAATTCCATCACCTCCACTAGCTTTGTTCGTAGTGATGCTTCCTAAGGCCCACTTGACTGCACATTCCAAGATGTCTGGCTCTAGGTGAGTGATCACACCATATTGGATATCTGGGTCATGAAGCTCTTTTTTGTACAGTTCTTCTGTGTATTCTTGCCACCTCTTCTTAGTAGTATTTTCTGCTTCTGTCAGGTCCATACCATTTCTGTCCTTTATTGAGCCCAGCTTTGCATGAAATGTTCCCTTGGTATCTCTAATTTTCTTGAAGAGATCTCTAGTCTTTCCCATTCTATTGTTTTCCTCTATTTCTTTGCATTGATTGCTAAGGAAGGCTTTCTTACCTCTTTTTGCTATTCTCTGGAACTCTGCATTCAGATGGGTAAAACTTTCTTCTTCTCCTTTGCTTTTCTTTTTTTTTTTTTCCACTTTATTTTACTTTACAGTACTGTATTGGATTTGGCATACATTGACATGAATCTCCCACGAGTGTACATGAACTCCCAAACATGAACCCCCTTCCCACCTCCCACCCCTTTGCTTTTCATTTCTCTTCTCATAGCTATGTGGAAGGCCTCCTCAGACAGCCATTTGGCTTTTTTTGCATTTCTTTATCTTGGGGATGGTCTTGATCCCTATTTCCTGTACAATGTCATGAAATTCTGTCCATAGTTCATCAGGCATTCTATCAGATCTAGTCCCTTAAATCTTATAATCAATATTGATAAAAGTAATTTAAATAAATTAAAAACTCACATTTTAACTATATCTTGGCTTTACTCAAAATACTGTAAAAAATTTTAGAATGTTACTTATAAGTGTAAGAATATGTTTTAAACAAAAGAATTCCTGACATAATTCCCCTCACTATTCCCAATTTGTTTTTGTTTTATCAAAGTGCCACCTAAAAGAGATGTGTTGCCCTTTCTAGGAAAGTTAGATAAAATAAAGATTTCATTACTGAAAGAATAAGGTTGCCTGATTCATAGCTCACCTTAATACCTTAATACAACAAAGAGGTTTTAAAGCTGGCTAATAACTTACATAAACTTTTTTTTGAATCTCACGTTTTCAACCATACCAAATAAATAACTGTTTCCCTTAGTAATCCAAGTTGATTGTTCAAATTTTAAAGTACTCCAGAAGCTTATGTAAATAAACTTGTATTTCCTATACAAACATCAGCTTATAATTTAACAGCTCAGCTTTCAAGTTTAAGACCTAAGACTAGAATACTTAACACAAAAATTTTCAAGCTGTTTAGTAAATGTTGGGGCGGGAGGGTAGGGGGTGGAGTTGACAGACCTTCCCAGGTGTCACAGTTAAATCTTTTCACCTGTGCTTTTAATCGTATAACCTCCTTGCTTTCAAATGACATCTTCTTTTCCTACATAAAATCACTAACTTTTGTTTCAAATATGCAACCACTCCCAAAGACATTAGTGGCAGCTTCTACAAACTTTATCATACTCTGCCTTGTAGCATATAAAAATCTGTTTGTAGTCCACTCCTTAGATAAATGTGACTTAAGAGCAAGGAACGAAATTAGTTTCCTATTTAAAATAACAATAAATGTTTTTGTTTTGTTTTTTTTTTTGTCACAAAAACAATAGATGGCCAGTCTAGTAAATGTGGAAAATAAAAAAAATAGTATTTGCCATCATGGAATTAAAATTCTAGCATTTGTTGGATTTTTACTCTCTCTGGTATCATATTTATAATCTGTTAGTCTCTTGAGACAACAGCTGCTACTTGACAATATACTCTTATTGTCAAAATCTCAGAATTTCAATCTGGATCTTCTTTTAAAACAGTTGAAAAGCATTTGTTCCCACGGATTTATCTAAAAGTTGAAGAGGATGTGGAGAAAAGGAACCCTTGTATACTACCGCTAGGGATATAAACTGGTGCAGCCACTATAGAAACTAGTATGGAGGTTCCTCAAAAAACTAAAAATAGAACTACCATATAATCCATTCCTGGCTATATACTTGAAATAAGTGTACCCCAATGATCACAGCAGCAGTATTTACAATAGCCAAGACACAGAAGCAACTCAAGTGTGCCCATCAACAATATGACAAGATTAAGAAGAGACAGTGTGTGTATAAAATATATGTAGCATATATTACGGGGAAGGCAATGGCCCCCCACCCCAGTACTCTTGCCTGGAAAATCCAATGGACGGAGGAGCCTGGTGGGCTGCAGTCCATGGGGTCGCTAACAGTCGGACAGACTGAGCGACTTCACTTTCACTTTTCTCTTTCATGCACTGGAGAAGGAAATGGCAACCCACTCCAGTATTCTTGCCTAGAGAATCCCAGGAACGGGGGAGCCTGGTGGGCTGCCGTCTATGGGGTCACACAGAGTCGGACATGACTGAAGTGACTTAGCAGCAGCAGCAGCAGGTGGCACAGTGGTAAAGAATCAGCCTGCCAATGCAGGAGACACAAGAATGACGGATTTGATCCTGAGGTCAGAAAGACCCCCTGGAGTAGGAATTCTTGCCTAGAAAATTTCATAGACAGAGAAGCCTGATGGCAGTCCATGGGAATAGGACATGATGGAGCAACTGAGTGTTCATGCACGTGCACACACACACACATGTCATATATAAAAAAGAATATAACTCAGTCATAAAATAGTAAAATAATGCCATCTGCAGCAGACTCACAGATACAGAAAACAAACTTGTGGTTATCAAAGGGGAGAGGGAAGGACAAATTAGGGTATAGGATTAACAGATACAAACTACTATATGTAAAACAAATAAGCAACCAGGATATACTGAATAGTGCAAGGACTTATACACATTATCATGTAATAATCTATATGAAATATAATCTACAAAAACACTGAATCACTACACTGTATATCTGAAACTAACATAGTATTATAACTCAACTACATGTCAATTAGGAGCTTCCCTAGTGGCCCAGTAATTAAGATGCCACACTTGCACCAAAGGGGGCATTGGTTTGATCCCTGGTTGGGGAACTATGATTCCACATGCCATGTGGTTTAGCAAAAAATACAAAAATAAACAAACAAAAAAAAACCCAAACAAAATGTCAATTTAAAAAAAGCTTGCTGTTTCAAAAACAAATAAATAAAAACTCAAATATGACAACAACTATTTAATATTATTTTCAAAAATGGCTAAAATCTAAAGTTCTATTTATTTGTCCCTTTGGTACTGGACTACATAATAAGCACTTTTCAACTCAAGTTTTCATTCTAATGAAATGAAGATGCTCTTGTAATAAATTGCTTGGTTTCCCTTATCTTATGCAAAATCTAAACTGTATCTCAACCATTAATTTCTGATTTTATTTGAATAACTACATCAAATATATCCTTCACTCACAGTAGGGGAATTGGACAATTAATGCAGAAGTCTAAGTGATAACAGACAAAAGAGGAAATGGACTGATTGTGGTGGCGGGGGGGGGCGGTGGTCTATTTTGGAAGAAACGCCAAAAAGATAGTATTCTAAAGTATCTCTAATTAGATAATTATCTATAATTCTTAACAGTCACCAGCTTCATTATCTAGAATTTATTCTTTCAATAAAGCAAAAGATGATCAAATGAAGATAAACTTTGCTTCAGCTGTATTGATCCATGTAGCTTCTTTTGAAATAGCAGTATCATATTATATATGATCCAAAATAATTCTTAAGTTATACTTTATTACGTTTTGTGAATAAATATATATGATGACTGAATTTTCAAATGCAAATTGGCAATTTTTTAAATCAAATAAAGAGTACAGTTACAGAATAATTTTTAAGTCTAAAACAGCCTCCCTGGTGGCTCCCACCTGGGAACCCACCTGCCGGGAACCCACCTGCCAATGCAAGAGACACAGGTTCTATCCATGGTTCAGGAAGATCTCCTGGAGAGTGAAATGGCAACCCACTCCAGTATTCTTGCCTGGAAAATCCCATGGACAGAGGACCCTGGCGGGCAACTGTCCCTGGAGTGGCAAAAGAGCTGGACACAACTTGGTGACTAAAAAACAATAGTCTAATACACAAGATGACCTTTTTCAGTTTCTTTTCTTCCTCGAAGAATCCTCTAGCTTTCTGATTACATGATATACTCACTCAACTACCCCCTCTTGCTGTCTTCATTCGTTCTATATTATCGCAATTGTCAACTCGGTTGTCCTTTTCTGTTGATTTGCATAAATGCTTCATTTGCCAGTTATGTGAATTACATATATCTTCTTCCAAACTATGGCTTCTTTTATTTTTTAATGTCCTTTGAAGAATGAAACTTTTATCTTACCATGGTAAAGCATTTCTTTCCTTTATGATTTGTGCTGACAACTTTTTGCAAGATCTCATACATACCTGTTTTAAAGCTTTTTACATCCAATTAAGAGACAAAACTTTGTTTTCTTTTTAAAGTCATTTTAGCAAACAGAATATTCTATTTTCTGTGACAGTAAGAAAGTCCCTAAAATCACCCATGTCTGGCAGAGCAAGTTTTCCTGTTATTTACTTAATTAGAGCACACATTCTTTTCCACTATCCAGAAGTTAAATCCAAATTGGTTTTTGTTTCTCAACTATATATGACCTTGTTTCCACTAGGAACAGCTACCAGGCCTTCATAGCTGCTGTACAGGGTTGGTGAATTGCAATCTATTTTCATTAGTTTCTTTTTGTATATAGGGGCCATCCTGGTTTAGTGTGGATTTGTTCCAGATAATCTCTCCACCCCAAATTTCCATAAGCTTAACCGAACTTCCTACCTTTTCATGCTTTAAAACTTCTAAGTGCACATTTTTTAAAAACTTCACTGATATATTTAATATTACTTTAAACAGTCTTCAATTATACCTTACCCCAAAAAACTGACCACTTATTACAACAATGTTGCCAATACACATCATTTACACCTTGATCTAAGAAGCTTCCTACCAAAGGAGGAAGGAGAGTGTTCAATAAAGATTTACACAGCTTCAAAATGCAGGAAAAAATTATAACAAAGAGAGACTATGGGCAGAGAAAATACCTAGGAAGTCATGAGTGGGCTTCCCTGGTGGCTCAGGTTAAAGCGTCTGCCTCCAATGCAGGAGACCTGGGTTCAATCCCTGGGTCGGGAAGATCCCCTGGAGAAGGAAATGGCAACCCACTCCAGTATTCTTGCCTGGAGAATCCCATGGACGGAGGAGCCTGGTAGGCTACAGACCACGGGGTCGCAAAAAGTCGAACACGACTGAGCGATTTCACCCTTCACCTTATTATAATGAACTTTATACAATAAAGTATCTTAATAAATATAAATAGTTATATGGACATATCAGTTTATATCACACTGTCACAACACACACCCACCTGTAAGGGAAGCTAAGAAAGGTAGTATTCCACTCCACTATGGATCCATCTAAAGTATTCCAGTCCACTATGGACCTATCATCCTAAAAGATGATGCTCTGCAAGTGCTGCATGCAATATGCCAGCAAAATCTGGAAAACTCAGCAGTGGCCACAGGACTGGAAAAGGTCACTTTTCATTCCAATCCCAAAGAAAGGGAATGCCAAAGAATGTTCAAACTACCGCACAACTGCACTCATCTCACATGCTGGCAAAATAATGCTCAAAATTCTCCAAGCTAGGCTTCAACAATAGGTGAACTGTGAGATAACAGATGTTCAAGCTGAATTTAGAAAAGGCAGAGGAACCAGAGATCAAATTGCCAACATCCACTGGATCATTGAAAAAGCAAGAGAATACCAAAAAAAAATCTACTTCTGCTTCACTGACTATGCCAAAGCCTTTGACTGTGTGGATCACAACAAACTGTGGAAAATTCTTAAAGAGACAGGAACATCAGACCACCTTACCTGCCTCCTGAGAAATATGCAAGTCAAGAAGCAATAATTAGAACCCGACATGAAACAACAGACTGGTTTCAAATTGGGAAAGGAGTGTGCCAAGGCTGTATGCTGCCACCCTGCGTATTTAACTTATATGCAGAGTACATCATGAGAAATGCCTGGCTGGATGAAGCACAAGCTGGAATTCAGACTGCTGGGAGAAATATCAATAACCCCAGATACTCAGATGATACACACATCACCCATACAGCAAAAAGTGAAGAGGAACTAAAGAGCCTTTGATGAAGGTGAAAAAGCAGAGTGGAAAAGCTGCTTAAAATAACATTCAAAACCCCACGATGATCATGGCATCCATCCGGTCCCATCACTTCATGGCAAATACATGGGGAAACAATGGAAAATGACAGACTTTACTTTTGGGGGGCTTCGAAAAATCACTGCAGATGGTGACTGCAGCCATGAAATGAAAAGATGCTTGCTCCTTGGAAGAAAAGTTATGACCAACCTAGGCAGCATATTAAAAGGTAGAGACATTACTCTGCCGACAAAGGTCTTTCTAGTCAAAACTATGGTATTTCCAATAGTCATGTATGGATGTGTGAGTTGGACTATAAAGAAAGCTGAGCACTGAAGAATCGATGCTTTTGATGGTGTTGGAGAAGACTCTTGAGAGTCCCTTGGACTGCAAGGAGATCAAACCAATCCATCCTAAAGAAAATCAGTCCTGAATGTTCTTTAGAAGGACTGATGCTGAAGCTAAAACTCTGATACTTTGGCCACCTGATATGAAGAACTGAGTCACTGGGAAAGACCCTGATGCAGGGAAAGACTGAAGACAGAAGGAGACAAGGGAGGATGAGATGGTTGCATGGCATCGCCGATGGACATGAATTTGAGCAGGCTCCAGGAGTTGGTGAAAGACAGGGAAGCCTGGTGTGCTGCAGTCCATGGGGTCAGAAAGAGTCAGACACAACTGAGTGACTGGCCTGAACTGAACTGAATGGACCCATCTAAAAACTGGGGACAATATTACTAACCATATAAAGGCATACTTAGCAATCTCTGGCAGAAAATAAAAGAAACAAAACAAATAAAGACTTAAAACCTTAGAATCAAACTGCTCTCAACATAAGAGTCCAGAGGTGGTTGGATGGGACAGGAGAGAGGAAGAAAGGAAAGAGGAAAGGGAAAGAAAGGTACTGTGGGCTGCCGTCTATGGGGTCGCACAGAGTTGGACACGACTGAAGTGACTTAGCAGCAGCAGAAATGTTTTAAGCTTCAGAACAATCAGCTATAATATTATAAATGACCAACAGGCAATTAGAAATGTATACAAATTTAGTAGCAAGGTCTGAGAAAAAGCCAGAGCTCTCCAAGTCTTTTTGTTCTGTATAGTAACAGTTCTTAAATTAGGAGACCAGAGTAATTAAAATGCTACTGAAATTGTGATTAAAGCTACATAATTCCCATGAAGAAAATACAAAAATGGCAAAATACTCATATTTGAACACGATTTTGGTGATTCACAGTTCCTTCCAAGAGATTCACAAACCTGAGATTAAGAATACTTAATGCCTAGGACAAAGCTGCTCTGCAACTGGTTTTTAAGATCCTGTAATTTACAGATTTATCAAGATGATATTTCCTTTCAAATGTGTTATCTGAATGCTGGTTATGTAGGGTTATATCTCATTCTCTTAAGTAAACCACAAAATTATACTTCCAAGGGAACAAAATATGTTAAGCAATATTCAGAAAATGAAAATGAAACAAACGTAAAAGCGATTAAAGTAGAGAAGAGAGGCAAAAGAGAAGGTCAGAATCATAGATTTGAAAATGCTACACTGCTTGGCTTTGAAGATGGAAGATGGGTCATGAGACAAGAATACAAGACTCAAAAAGCTGGAAATGGCAAGGAAATGAATTCTGCCCTAGATTTTTCTGAAGCTTAATTCTTCCCTAGATTTTCCAAAATGAATGCAGCCCTGTCAATAACTTGATTTTAGCCCAGTGAGAGTCAGTTGGATTTCTGACCTTCCCTACAATATAATAAACTTGTGTTATTTTAAGCCACTAAGTTTGTGTTGATTTGTTAAAGAACCAACAAAAAACAATAAAGAGGTGAGGGAAGTCTTCTTGAGGATAAAGCAATCCATACCCAGGAGGCAAAGATAACTCTTTTTCATCTCTAACTATAACTGTACTGAAACAAAACGGCCAAGAAACTCCACAAAGAACAACAAAGAGAAGATACTTATGATTCCTTAAGTAAGATTTGTTCACCACAGTAAGAGTTTAGAGGGATATTTGCAGTGACAAATATCAATATCCTATGTTCTCCACTGTATATTTTAAGTAAACATTATCATCCAATATTAAATATTATTATATAGACTAGGTACAAGAGAAAAAGGAAGCATTTAATAGAAGTATTTTATCATACAGCACTTCACAGTGTGGTCAGTAACTTGTTTTCTTAGCTAAATATACAGTAGATGATATTCAGAAGATAACCACATTAGTACTCATTCATCTATTCACTTATCCAGCAAGCATTTATTTATATGTTTCACACATAAACACAATTTAAAGTTATGCTTATTTCCTTACTGAAACTCCTAAGTTAGCGGACAAGGATATGTTA
Source organism: Oreotragus oreotragus (assembly GCA_006410675.1). NCBI lineage: Eukaryota > Metazoa > Chordata > Mammalia > Artiodactyla > Bovidae > Oreotragus > Oreotragus oreotragus. The sequence continues at coordinate 135,976 of SJYX01013722.1, forward strand.
CCAAAGATGGGGAGTACATGGTAAGAAATGACTAATTTTCATATCCAATGTGGATTTTGAATAGCAGTATCATCAGATAGAAAAAGGAAAAGTACACACCATGGAGGGCATGGAGAGCATGACACGAGTAACGTCATATTCAAGGTCCAATATTAAGTTCAAAAGAGGATAGCACGCAGAAGCAAAAGAAAGGTAAGAAATAAATGCAATCCCAAAGAAAGGCAATACCAAAAAATGCTCAAACTACTGCACAATTGCACTCATCTCACACGCTAGTAAAGGAATGCTCAAAATTCTCCAAGCCAGGCTTCAGCAATACGTGAACCACGAACTTCCAGATGTTCAAGATGGTTTTAGAAAAGGCAGAGGAACCAGAGATGTTTAATTGCCAACATCCGCTGGATCATCAAAAAAGCAAGAGAGTTCCAGAAAAACATCTGTATCTGCTTTGACTATGCCAAAGCCTTTGACTGTGTGGATCACAATAAACTGGAAAATTCTGAAAGAGACGAGAATACCAGACCACCTGACCTGCCTCTTGAGAAATCTGTATGCAGGTCAGGAAGCAACAGTTAGAACTGGACATGGAACAACAGACTGGTTCCAAATAGGAAAAGGAGTACGTCAAGGCTGTGTATTATCACCCTACTTATTTAACTTAAATGCAGAATACATCATGAGTAACGCTGGGCTGGAGGACGCACAAGCTGTACTCAAGATTGCTTGGAGAAATATCAATAACCTCAGATATGCAGATGACAACACCCTTATGGCAGAAAGTGAAGAGGAACTAAAAAGCCTCTTGTTGAAAGTGAAAGAGGAGAGTGAAAAAGTTGGCTTAAAGTTCAACATTCAGAAAACTAAGATCATGGCACCTGGTCCCATCACTTCACGGCAAATAGATGGGGAAACAGTGGAAACAGTGGCTGATTTTACTTTTCTGGGATCCAAAAATCACTGCAGATGGTGACTGCAGCCATGAAATTAAAAGATGCTCATTCCTTGGAAGGAAAGTTATGACCAACCTAGACAGCATATTAAAAAGCAGAGACATTACTTTGCCAACAAAGGTCCATCTAGTCAAGGCTATGGTTTTTCCAGTGGTCATGTATGGATGTGAGAGTTGGATTGTGAAGAAAGCTGGGCACTGAAGAATTAATGCTTTTGAACTGTGGTGTTGGAGAAGACCTGAGAGTCCCTTGGACTGCAAGGAGATCCAACCAGTCCATCCTAAAAGAGATCAGTGCTGGGTGTTCATTGGAAGGACTGATGCTGAAGCTGCAACTCCAATACTTTGGCCGCTTGATACAAAGAGCTAACTCACTGGAAAAGACCCTGATGCTGGGAAAGATTGAGGGCAGGAGGAGAAGAGGATGACAGAGGATGAGATGGTTGGATGGCATCACTGACTCGACAGACATGGGTTTGAGTGGACTCTGGGAGTTGGTGATGGACAGGGAGGCCTGGTGTGCTGCAGTTTATGGGGTCACAAATAGTTGGACACAACTGAGTGACTGAACTGAATTGAACTAACTTACGGGACCTTACTGTATCAAGCCTTGCACATCATGCGCAAAGTTAGTACTCTACTACAATGAAGAGACCACAGGGTGAAAAAAGCAAAGGAGTAAAACATTCTTGTTTTTAGCAGAACTTTTACTGCATCAACCTCAATGAGATGGGTTATTTCTTCGTTTTAAAGATATGGAAATTAAGAAATCACATTAAAAAGACAAAGGTCTTGAAACACTCCTTTTGTATCGGCAACTTTAAAAACTATGTTATAATTTCCCACATAGTAATCATCAATGTGAAGCAACCCCATGGCAGTTAATAACACTGTTTTAATAGCAAGTCAGATTTCCTAAATTCCAAAGACAGTTGTGTCATTTAAAAGTTATAATCTTGAACAAATCACTTAACTTTCTGTACCTCCATTTTCCTGGTCTGTAAACTGCATCTATAGCAGGGTTTGAGAACTAAATGAGGAAATGTGTGCAAAATGCTTAGCTAGTGCTGTGCCTGGCTCATAGTTGAAGTGAAGTGAAGTGAAGTGGCTCAGTCTTGTCTGACTCTTTGTGACCCTGTGGACTGTAGCTACCAGGCTCCTCCGTCCATGGGATTTTCCAGGCAAGAGTACTGGAGTAGGTTGCCATTTCCTTCTCCAGGGGATCTTCCCAACCCAGGGATCGAACCCAGATGTCCCACCTTGTAGGCAGACGCTTTACCATCTGAGCCACCAGGGAAGTCCATAGTTAGGTGCTCAATAAATGTTACTTCTATAATGACTTAATATATTAAACTAACTTTATGATGTTCCAATATCTGTGTTCTGAAATGGTCTAAATTTGTTTCATTCTGTAGTGTTATAGAGCAAACCCAGGAGAGAGCCCCCATTAGAATTTTCTTCTTTGAGTAAAAACACCTAAGTATCAGTTAGCTAAATCTTCCACATACTGCTTACATAATGAAAGCATTTACATCTAACAAAGTCATAGGAATCTGGGAAGCCTTACACAAGAATGAAAAATAAAACTAAAATCTGAAGGATATACATAGAGGTATTCACAAAATATTCTTTTAAAATCAACCATTCTAGGTTCTGCTAAACAGTTATCATCAACCTGCTAAAGTAGTTTAAAACAACACTTAGTATGTCCCTGCCTTCTGGCATGACTACTATCCATTCCTCTGACTCCTTGATTACCAGCACTGATGCTATCATTTCATTTTTGGAAGTTGTCTATGTCAGAAGAGCTGAACTATAAATAAAACTATTCACTGTCAGAAATCAGAATGTAGAAAGCAGGGAACCAAAATTAATACCAGAGTTCATAATGAGATAAAAGCATTAGAATAAAATACAGCAAATTTGAAAATAATATTGTAGTAGAAAAGACTTAAGATTCAGAGGCCATTAAAAGAATAAATTCAACTATACAAACATTCCTGCACAGTAAAAACACCATAAAGTTTATTTTTGAAAACAGGGTAACAAATTGAGGGGGGAAATGTACAACAATATATATTAGTCTTCTATTGCTGCTGTAACAAATTACCAAAAACTTAGTGACTTAAAACAACACAAATGTATGCACTTCTATGATCTGAAGTCCAGAGGGCTTCACAAGGTTAAAATCAAGGTGCTGGCACTGTTGCAGTCCTTTTAGGAAGTCATGGAAGAGAATGGGTTTCCTCGTCATTTCCAAATCCTACAAGTCATCCACATTCTCTGATTTGTGGCCTTCTATAATCTTCAATGCCAGGAACATTTTTCTCTTTGAATCTTCTTCTAAAATCACATCTTTCTCTGACTGCAGTCTCACAGACAGGAAGGGTTCTCTACTTTTAAGGATTTGTGTGATTAGACTGAACCCGTCCAGATAATCCAGGATAATCAACCCATATCAAAGTTCATAACCTTAATCACATCTGCAAAGTCCTAACATATTCACAGGTTCTAAGGATTAGGGTGAGGACATCTTTGAAGTATGGGGGCTTAAGAGTGTGAGGGGAGGATCAACACATTATTCTAACACAAACAACAGACAATAAAGCATAGTATTTATTTCCTTAAAAATAACTTCAAAATCAGTAAGATAAAAACCAACAATCCAGAATAAAATAGGCAAAGTTCATGAATAAAATTTACAGAAGAAAAATATGGGTGCCATGAAATACATATATTAAAAACCTCTAACTTTGTTCGAAATAAGAGGGCAAATTAAAGGCCATTTTTCACTTATCAGATTGGCAGATACCAAGAGATAAGTTAACACAAAAGTTAGTGAGTAGAACAGAAGTATGAGCTGTTTGTAAGGTTATTTGGAAATACCTATCAAAACTTAAGTACATATTTCATGACTCAGCAAACGCTACTTCTACCCATTTCTTAACATGTGTGAAATTATACCTTTATAAGCAAAGTTTACAGAAAAATACTGTTTGTAACAGAAAAAAAAATAGGAAAACAATCTAAATAAGATGTTATAGGAAATTAAATTATGGAACACCTATTCAACGCAAATAGCCATGACAAAATTAAGTAAGCTCTTTATATTATCAAAGTGAGCTGATCTAAGTTCTATTAAATTTTTTTAAAGGTACATATGTATATTTAGTATACCACCATTTGTGGCAGAAAACAAACTCACACATTCACTTGTATATGAATAGAATCTTCCTTGGTGGCTCAGACGATAAAGTGTCTGCCTGCAATGTGGAAGACCCAAGTTCAATCCCTGGAGAAGGCAATGGCACCCCACTCCAGTACTCTTGCCTGGAAAATCCCATGGACAGAGGAGCCTGGTAGGCTACAGTCCATGGGGTCGCTAGGAGTCGGACATGACTGAGCGACTTCACTTTCACTTTACATAATAAAACTAGTAACTGTCTCTCTAGGGAGGGGAAATAAGAGAGGTACAAGGGTAATTTTCTTTCCATTAAAGCCTTTTATATTTTTTGAATTTTGTACCATGCATACATATAACCCATTCAAAAACACATTTACCAAACTCTTACACATGTATGAGCACACATGCATGCACGCGCACACACACACACACTCTCTCTCCCCCCACCCACCCCCTGCCCTGCCTTGAAGGGCTATGATCTCAAAACAGTGTCTGTCTCTCTAACAGGAGTTAGAACTTGCCATTAAGAGTAAAATGACAACTTTTTCACAGAACATAGATTAATTTGAATTGCCTTGCTCCTCTCCCTGTCAAAACCTGCTGTACTCTATACTCCTCCCATCAACCTGACAGAAGAAACACCTCTGCTCTGTTCCCACTTATTTACAATTCATAGTTCTCCTCAGTCAAAGACACCTGTTCAAACATAAGGACTGGAATCCCAGCTCTCTTCACATATTTCTGCAGAATATCCCACAAGTCATCTCATATGTATGTATTTCTTCTAAAGATGCTGGGCTCATTTTACTAAACTTAAAGAAGTTGCTCTGTAGAAGAGTAGATAGCAAGTAAGGTTTTGCCTGAAGAAAACCGGATATTCTCATATTGGACATGTCCTGAGAGAGGAGATACAAACTCAGAAGGTGGAGTGACAGGAGCAAAGATTCCAGACTACTCACACCTTAGAACAAGGTTTTGGGAAGGAAAGATATGCGTAAGAGGGGGGTCCCTTGGTGGTAAGAGAAAAATTATTTCTACACTCTGAAAGCAGACATAGGTTTAGCAGAGCAGTATGCCCTGCTGAACATGGTAATACGCATGCCTAGGTGAACACAGACAATCACTAAATTATAACACATTATATAGCTCTATTAATTACTCTCCAGAAATTCTTTCTTGATGCCTACCATTTGGACTGAGTATCTTTTATAAATGTTTCCACCAGATAAAGTGTGAATAGGGACTCAACTGATATTTGAGAGTCAGCTGTGGTTGATAATTCTTATTTAAAGCAAAAGGGAAATGCTGTTCCATTTTTCTGATTTAGATTAGGTACATTATATCCTTATATGTATACTATGTAGTTGTATGTTAGGTCAGTATAGGTCAGTTAGGAAATTCAACTGACAACTAACAGAAGCAGAAGATATTAAGAAAAGGAGGCAAAAAAGATCTTCGTGACCTAGATAGCCATGATGGTGTGATCACTCACCTAGAGCCAAACATCACGGAATGCAAAGTCAAGTAGGCCTTAGGAAGCATCACTATGAACAAAGTTAGGGGAGGTGATGGAATTTCAGGTAAGCCATTTCAAAACCTAAAATATGATGCTGTGAAAGTGCTGCACTCAATATGCCAGCAAGTTTGGAAAACTCAGCAGTGGCCACAGGACTGGAAAAGGTCACTTTTCAATCCAGTCCCGAAGAAAGGGAATGCCAAAGAAAGTTAAAACTACCGCACATCTGCACTCATCTCACATGCTAGCAAAGTAATGCTCAAAATTCTCCAAGCTAGGCTTCAACAGTATGTGAACTGTGAGATTACAGATGTTCAAGCTGGATTTAGAAAAGGCAGAGGAACATGAGATCAAATTGCCAACATCCATTGCATCATCGAAAAAGCAAGAGAATACTAGAAAAACATCTACTTCTGCTTCACTGACTTCGCCAAAGCCTTTGACTTGTGGATCACAACAAACTGTGGAAAATTCTTAGAGATGGGAATATCAGACCACCTTACCAGCCACCTGAGAAATCTGTATGCAGGTCAAGAACAGTTAAAACCAGACATGGAACAACAGACTGGTTCCAAATTGGGAAAAGAGTATGTCAAGCCTGTATATTGCCACCCTGCTTATTTAACTTATATGCAGAGTACATCATGCAAAATGCCTGGCTGGATGAAGCACAAGCTGGAATCTAGATTGCCAGGAGAAATATCAATAACTTCAGAAACAGAGATGACACCACCCTATGGCAGAAGGTAAAGAACTAAAGAGCCTCATGATGAAAGCTTAAGAGTTGGTGTAAAGGTCAATATTCAGAAAACTAAGATCATGGCATCCAGTCCCATCACTTCATGGCAAATAGATCAGGAAACAGTGGAAACAGTGACAGACTTCATTTTGAGAGGCTCCAAAATCACCCTGGATGGTGACTACAGCCATGAAATTAAAAGACGCTTGTTCCTTGGAAGAAAAGTTATGACCAACATAGACAGCATATTAAAAAGCAGAGACATTACTTTCGTGACAACCATCTAGTTTTCAAAGATATGGTTTTTCTAGTAGTCATGTATGGATGTGAGAGTTGGACTATAAAAAAAGCTGTATGCCAAAGAATTGATGCTTTTGAACTGTGGTGTTGGAGAAGACTCCTGAAAGTCCCTTGGACTGCAAGGAGGCCAAACCAGTTAATCCTAAAGGAAATCCGTCCTGAATATTGAAGGACTGATGCTGAAGCTGAAGCTCCAATACTATGGCCACCTGATGCCAAGAGCTGACTCATATGAAAAGACCCTGATGCTAGGAAAGATTGGAGGCAGGAGGAAAAGGAGAGGAGAGAGGATGAGATGGTTGGATGGCATCATTGACTCAATGGACATGAGTTTAAACAATCTCTGGGAGTTGGTGTTGGACAGGGAGGCCTGGCGTGCTGCAGTTCATGGGGTCGCAAAGAGTTGGACACGACTGAGCGACTGAACTAACTAACTGATGTAGTTATATGAGAAGTTCCTTTTTACCAAGTAGGAAGAAGGTGAAGATGAAGGTGAAGTCGCTCAGTCGTGTCCGACTCTTTGCGACCCCGTGGACTGTAGCCTACCAGGCTCCTCTGTCCATGGGATTCTCCAGGCAAGAATACTGGAGTGGGTTGCCATTTCCTTCTCCAGAGGATCTGCCTGACCCAGGGATCAAACCCAAGTCTCCCGCATTGGAGGCAGACGCCTTAACCTCTGAGCCACCAGGGAAGTAGGAGTAGGAAGAAGGCAAAGTAATTTATTACTGTAGTTTCTTAGGATCTCCAGTAAATTCCTACTGTCTGATCTCAACTGTGCTACCAAAGATACTAACGAAAACCTTGTTTGTTTATGCCTAAGATGAACTAACAATCTTTTGATTGCATCGGGGCAATAGCAAGAACATTCAGTGAGATCACTGCTCTCTCTGGTCAGGGAATAGGCTCAGGGAAATTCAACTGACACTTCTGAAGAGGGAATTCTTTCACTGTCAACAAAAGATGACTTTCCCTAAGGAAGCCACAAGATTCTCTTACATTTAGTATCCACAACTTCTGAATATGGTGCCAGAGATATGGTTCTGCTCATCTTACCTTACTTTTAGTAGCAGGGAAGAGCACTCACTTTTCAAATGCACCTGGAGGGAAGTATTTAGGTAGCACCTCTGCACACACTAAGAATGCACGTAACACTGGCATTTAACAGCAAGGAACAGAGAAGTAACAAGGGTAAGCTGCCAACCCCGTAAATCTAGAATGCCAATTCTTCAGGGGTCAAGCAACAAGCCGAGGACACCAAAGGTATGGAATCAGTGGCATGGACCCAAATTAACCACTAGAATAATCTGCTGAGGAAAATAAGTATCTCCACATTCAATATTAAAAATCACCAACATCTCATAGAGTGTGGGTTATGGCTAACATGTGAAAGTAAGTCCAATGAGTACCTGTATAAAATAGACATTTAGCAAATATGTGTAAAATTGAATCCAAAAATAAAAAACAAAATCCAATGAAGAAGCATAAAAAATTCTCAGCTCTTCTTATCAAGAGTGCATTTGGAGAGAAGCAGATAGCACAAGGTAGCTTAAACACTTAATCAAATGCTAACTGAGTAAAAATTTAGGAGCCTTCAGTGAAGGAGGTACACAGATACACAATGTTAATAACACTATCCTATATAGGGGAGTTTATAGAGTTCCTCTGAAAATGTCACACTAATCTCAGAATAAAAAGTGTAAGAATAAACAGCTAATCCTCATTGTGCAATTGTGGGACTTTGAACATTTTTTTCCTTTCAAATTCAATATAAATAGATTCAATTTTTACTGAAAATTTGGCATCCTATAGCAGCATTGTCCAATCAAAATACAATCGAAGCCATATATGTAGTCTTCAACTTTCTGGTAGTTGAGAATAGAAAGTAAAGGAGGAGGATGGCAGTGAAATGGTAGAAAAAGTAGCTCAAAGAGCATATCCCACAACACAAATACTAAAACAAAAAAATTGTCAGGCAACTTTGTCAGAACTCTAGAAAAGAAGCAGAGGTTAACAGTGATGAAGCAAATGGTAAATCAAAAGGCAACTTTAAAATGGTAGGAAGGCTTTGTGGCACTTTTACTTGCCAGGGGCCTAACCCCACTTTCCACCTCTGCCTCAGCAGTGCTCTTAAAGATGTCAGTCTGCATTCTCAGCATGGAATCCTGGTCCCTGGTTCCAAAGAGCACAGCAGACCTTAGTCTGAAAGAATCCTGTCTGGAGCCATGTGAAGGAAGGACATAAGGCACTTGTATTCCTCAAACACATGGTAAGGCAACAAACGACCAGCCTCTGCTGGGGGCAATATCACAGAAGAGGCCAACAACTGATATACCAAAAGCCTAGGAGAGAAAGCTTGGAGAGGCAGTCTTTTTTTAGGAAATTAAGAAAATCATGTGTATACCCAGGGCAGGACACATGTTCAGAAAAGATATCTGTCCATGGGATTCTCCAGGCAAGAATACTGGAGTGGGTTGCCATTTCCTTCTCCAGAGGATCTGCCTGACCCAGGGATCAAACCCAAGTCTCCCGCATTGGAGGCAGACGCCTTAACCTCTGAGCCACCAGGGAAGTGGGAGTAGGAAGAAGGCAAAGTAATTTATTACTGTAGTTTCTTAGGATCTCCAGTAAATTCCTACTGTCTGATCTCAACTGTGCTACCAAAGATACTAACGAAAACCTTGTTTGTTTATGCCTAAGATGAACTAACAATCTTTTGATTGCATCGGGGCAATAGCAAGAACATTCAGTGAGATCACTGCTCTCTCTGGTCAGGGAATAGGCTCAGGGAAATTCAACTGACACTTCTGAAGAGGGAATTCTTTCACTGTCAACAAAAGATGACTTTCCCTAAGGAAGCCACAAGATTCTCTTACATTTAGTATCCACAACTTCTGAATATGGTGCCAGAGATATGGTTCTGCTCATCTTACCTTACTTTTAGTAGCAGGGAAGAGCACTCACTTTTCAAATGCACCTGGAGGGAAGTATTTAGGTAGCACCTCTGCACACACTAAGAATGCACGTAACACTGGCATTTAACAGCAAGGAACAGAGAAGTAACAAGGGTAAGCTGCCAACCCCGTAAATCTAGAATGCCAATTCTTCAGGGGTCAAGCAACAAGCCGAGGACACCAAAGGTATGGAATCAGTGGCATGGACCCAAATTAACCACTAGAATAATCTGCTGAGGAAAATAAGTATCTCCACATTCAATATTAAAAATCACCAACATCTCATAGAGTGTGGGTTATGGCTAACATGTGAAAGTAAGTCCAATGAGTACCTGTATAAAATAGACATTTAGCAAATATGTGTAAAATTGAATCCAAAAATAAAAAACAAAATCCAATGAAGAAGCATAAAAAATTCTCAGCTCTTCTTATCAAGAGTGCATTTGGAGAGAAGCAGATAGCACAAGGTAGCTTAAACACTTAATCAAATGCTAACTGAGTAAAAATTTAGGAGCCTTCAGTGAAGGAGGTACACAGATACACAATGTTAATAACACTATCCTATATAGGGGAGTTTATAGAGTTCCTCTGAAAATGTCACACTAATCTCAGAATAAAAAGTGTAAGAATAAACAGCTAATCCTCATTGTGCAATTGTGGGACTTTGAACATTTTTTTCCTTTCAAATTCAATATAAATAGATTCAATTTTTACTGAAAATTTGGCATCCTATAGCAGCATTGTCCAATCAAAATACAATCGAAGCCATATATGTAGTCTTCAACTTTCTGGTAGTTGAGAATAGAAAGTAAAGGAGGAGGATGGCAGTGAAATGGTAGAAAAAGTAGCTCAAAGAGCATATCCCACAACACAAATACTAAAACAAAAAAATTGTCAGGCAACTTTGTCAGAACTCTAGAAAAGAAGCAGAGGTTAACAGTGATGAAGCAAATGGTAAATCAAAAGGCAACTTTAAAATGGTAGGAAGGCTTTGTGGCACTTTTACTTGCCAGGGGCCTAACCCCACTTTCCACCTCTGCCTCAGCAGTGCTCTTAAAGATGTCAGTCTGCATTCTCAGCATGGAATCCTGGTCCCTGGTTCCAAAGAGCACAGCAGACCTTAGTCTGAAAGAATCCTGTCTGGAGCCATGTGAAGGAAGGACATAAGGCACTTGTATTCCTCAAACACATGGTAAGGCAACAAACGACCAGCCTCTGCTGGGGGCAATATCACAGAAGAGGCCAACAACTGATATACCAAAAGCCTAGGAGAGAAAGCTTGGAGAGGCAGTCTTTTTTTAGGAAATTAAGAAAATCATGTGTATACCCAGGGCAGGACACATGTTCAGAAAAGATGTGCAAAAAACCAGTTTTCATCTAGGCTCAGCACAGTAGGAAGTAATGGGTAAGGCAGAGTTGTAAATAGCTTGGCTAAGCATTAAAGGACTGCCATGAAACAGAGTTAATCTGCAAAGAATAGCAGAATTTTCCTTCCCTCCCTGTCTCTCTCTTTTTAAATTCCTGGTGTTTAAGAAAATCTTCATCAAAACACAAAAGGAACAGAGACTTCAGGAATCGTATAGCAAAGAATAAAGACTTAACAAAAACAGTTTAGAAAAACAACCAAACAAAATACCCACAGCCTATAGCCACCAATAAAACAAACACTGAAATGGGAAGAATACAAGTTCCAGAGTTGTCACATTATAATATTCAAACTGTTCAATTTTTAACAAAAATTTATTAAGTATGAAAAGAAATAATGAGAGTATGGCCATTCAAAAACGAACTTAAACTGTCCGTAAGGACGCACAGATACTGGACTTACTACACAAACACTTTAAGTCAACTGTCTTCACTATACTCAAAGAGGCAAAAGAAACCAGGAAAACAACATAGTAGCAAATATTATTAAAGAAAGAGAAATTATAAAAAATAACCAAAAAGAAATTTCGGAGCTGGTAAGTACAGTAACGGAAATGAAAACTTCATTAGAAAGTTTCATAGCAGATCTGTGCAAGCTGAAGAATCAGTGGACTTAAAGATAGGCCAACCGAAATTGACCCAGTCTGAGGTGCAGAAAGAAAAATGAGAAGAGCCTGAGAAGTCTATGGGACGCTGAATGTATATGTAACGGGGAGGCTAGAAGAAAAGAAGAAAAAGAGGAAGTTATGGCTAACTCACATTGTTTTACAGCAGAAACCAACACAACATTGTTAAGTGATTATCTTCCAATTAAAATTTTTAAAAAGAATATCTGAAGTCTCCAAAAAACTTTCCAAATTTGATAAGGACATAAATCTACATATCCAAGAAATTAAACTCATAAATGGATAAAGGAAGAGAGAAATCGGGGTTGCTCAAAGTCAGAGAATCGTGAAAGCTGTGACAGAGAAGCTACAATCATATATAAGGGAGTCTCCATAAGGTTAGCAGCTGCCTCCTCACTGCAAACAATGGAGGCCAGAGGCAGTGGGAGGACATATCTAAGGTGTTGAAAGAAAAAACAGTGTCAACCAATCCATATATAGCAAAACTATCCTTCATAAATGAAGGGTAAATTAGGGCATTCCCACCCCACTCCAGTACTCTTGCCTGGAAAATCCCATGGACGGAGGAGCCTGGTGGGCTGCAGTCCATGGGGTCACTTGGAGTCGGACACGACTGAGCGACTTCACTTTCACTTTTCACTTTCATGCACTGGAGAAGGAAATGGCAACCCACTCCAGTGTTCTTGCCTGGAGAATCCCAGGGACGGGGAGCCTGGTGGGCTGCCGTCTCTGGGGTTGCACAGAGTTGGACACGGCTGAAGCGACTTAGCAGCAGCAGCAGTAGCAGATAACTAAAGGGTTGAGGGAGTTTGCAACTATCCTTAATGAAAAGATACCAGGTAGTAACTCAAAGTCATATGAAAAAATAAAGAACTCTGGTAAGGGTTATTACATAGGTAAACATAAAACTATCATTTTTTGGACTGTAACTTCTCTTGTTGCTTCCAATAATTATTAATCTATATAAGGAGCCTATTAATGTACAAAGATGTAAACTGTGACAATAACAACATAAAAGGTAGTGGAGATGAACAGGAGCAGAGCTGTGACAGGCTATTAAAGCTAAGTTAGTATCAATTTAAACTATATTAACCTGTATACTACCTGTAAACTGTTTATAAGACACTGAATTTACATCCAAAACTACAAATAGGTTAAAAATGGAAATATGAAAACAGATATTCCATGAAACAGTAACCAAGGGAGCGGACGGAGGTAGCTATATCATTATAAGAGACAAAGAAATCATCATATAGTGATAAAAAAGTAAATTTGTTAAGAAGATGTAACACTTATAAACATACGTGCACCAAACAACTGCGTCCCAAGCTGTACGAAGAAAACACCGACAAAAATGAAGGGAGAAACAGACCTACAATAATAGCTGGAGACTTTAATGTCTACCATACTTTTAATAATGAACATAACATCATCTAATAAAGAAGACTAAAGTACTGATAAGCTGTAAAATGGTATCTCACAAATATTGTAAATGAAAAAAGATCACATATTGTATGATTTCGTTCGTATGAAACACCCAGAAGAGGCAAATCTGCAGACAGAAAACAGACTGATGGGCACCAGGGGATTAGGGGTGGGGTAAAGGAGAACAACTGCTAAATGGACATGGGTTTGGTAGCTGTTTTGTTTTGTTTCTGGCCTTGCAGCTTCCAAGATCTTAAATTTCCCATCCCAACCAGGGACTGAACCTGGGCCCTTGGCAGTGAAAGTGAAATCTCAACCCCTGGACCGTCAGGGAATTCCCACGAATTTGTTTTTTTAAGGGTGATTAAAGGGTTGGAGCTACACAGAGATGGTGGTTGCACACAGGAACGTACTAAATGCCACTAAATTGAACACTTTAAATGGTTAAATTTATGTTGTATGTGAATTTCACCTCCGTTTTAAAGAAGTAAAAGCAGGTGGAATTAATGTTAATGTGTCAGTTGCTCAGTCGTGTCTGACTCTGACCTCATGAACTGTATCCCACCAAGCTCCTCTGTCCAGGGGTGGATTGCCATTTCCTTCTCCAATTAATGTTAATAGTATACTTTAATCCATTATATCCCAACATATCATTAAAATAGGTAATATAAAGTAATCAATGAAGTATTTTACATTTTTTTTTCCTAACAAGTCTTTGAAATTTGGTGCACATTTTACAAACATATATAGCACGTGTCAATTCTGACTAGTGCTCAATAGTCATATGGAGCCAACAGCTACCTAACTGGCCAGAGAATCTTATAAAAAGATTACAAAAATAAGTTGTCAGGTAAGCATCTATTGAAAGAAGACATTTTAAAAATTAGGAATACTCTCTATCTTACAACACTTGTGGGTAATCTCTAGTTCTTTCTTTTTTACAAATATAAGTAGCCATGAAATAAATAAATTTATGTATAATCCCATCTTCAATCATATTTTCTCCCTGAAATTGTCTTCAGATTGGTAAAAGATCATCACTTAGCTCTCCTGTCGTCTTTTAGAGACTATAAAAGCCCCTTCTGATGAACTCAATGTATTCATTACGTATCTTTCACCAGGCACTTATTAACTTTATGACTCCTCTAAGATTATCTTCTATTCCTCCCATTTATCACATCTTAAACTTCCCTGTACCACCAACAGTGCCTTGTATACAGCAAGAACTTAACAGTCAACATTTTCCCGTTTCATCATTACTCTCTCCCTACTACACCTAATTAACAGTATTTCACATGCAGGTAATGGTGATACCAAAAGGACAGCTGCAACATCCCCAGTTCAGTTACAACGGAATGAAATCCCATGGGCATACAACTGTGACTGTATGGGAACACTCTTAGTTTACAAGCCCCACATTCCAAACAAGAACCAAAAAATGTCGTTACAGGCCATGGACATAGCTTCCTGAAGTCCTGGCAAGGTAAACAAATATACCACACTCAAGGCAAACCAAAGTTCTGGCTTCCCACCAGGTATATACATTTAGGTCATTCACAATCCTCCCAAGGCAAATGCCATTTACCAGTCAGCAATGTTGCCTTGTGAGCTTCCCAGCTGGCACCAGTGGTAAAGAATCCACTTGCCAATGGAGCAGACACAGAGACATGGGTTCAGTCCCTGACTTGGGAAGGAGGAGGCAATGGCAACCTACTCCAGTGTTCTTGCCTGGAGAATTCCACGGACAGAGAAGAGCTGCAAACAACTGAGCACACAGGCACGTACGATGCANAATTTATACACAAATTCTTCTGGGATTTTTACTGGGATGGCATTATATATGTAGTTCAGTCTGGGTAGGACTGACCTCCTAACAACATCGAGCCTTCCAGTCTATGGTCTCATTATAGCTTTCTATTTATTTAGGTTGTCTTTATGTTCCGTCAAAGAATTTTTAAAAATAAAAATAGCACTATTTTTCAGTTTATGGTGTAGAGGTCTTGTATAACTTTCAGTGAACCCCTAACTTATCTAAATTTTAATATTATAAATGAAACTTCTATTTAAATGTTATTTTCCTATTGTAAGTTGAAAATAGACATGATAATAAACTAATTTTGTGTGTATTGACTTAAAATTCTGCATCTTACAAAGTTTGCTGGTTAGTTCTAATAATTGTTTCTCAAATTCTTTACAATTTTCTACGTAAAAGTGTGCTGTTTGTGATTAAATGGCATTGTACTTCTTACCAAACTGTACAGTTTTTCTTTCTTTTCTAAGTTGTTCATGAGATCCTTTTATCTGCTGTATCCTTAGTAACGTTCCTTTCCTATTTCCTAATTTTCATCATTTGCTTCTCTCTATTTCCTTCCTCTGGGAAAGGATTTGCCCATTTTGTTTATCTTTTCAAAAGAAAAAACTTTTGACTTTGTTTATTGTCTCCATTGTTTTTAAGATTTCATTTTTTCCTGCTTGTATCTTTGTTAATTTCTTCTTTCTCTGGGTTTAAGTTGTTCTTATTTTCCAGCTTTTTAAGGTGGAAATTTATTGGCAAACTCTTTCTACAAAGGGTCTGAGAAGTTCTTTTGTCCGAACACCAAGTATGTGTTTCCGCTGCTCTGAACCGTGACACCGTGGGATTCTCTAAGGGGAGAGGCTGTATAAACATGACCTTCACCCACGTAGTTCTCTCCAAACGTCAAGCCTCTCTGCTTTCCGATCATTTCTGTTTATCCTCAGATGTCTTCATATAGCTGCATTTTATATTTTCTTTAAATTTGTGTTTGTCATCTGCAGGAAGATACGTCTGAGACAAGTTGCTTCTGATGTCTTTCAATGTATATGTCATCCACCTGACAGATAATAACAGAAATGTTTTAATTTTGCATTTCTTTGGCTAAGTGTGGTTGGACACTTTTTCATAACTTTCGGTGGTTTGTAGTTCTGAAGAACTATGTGTGGATATGTGTAACACTGTGCAGGAGGCAGTGACAAAAATCATCCCAAAGAAAAGGAAATGCAAGAAGGCAAAGTGGTTGTCTGAGGAGGCTTTACAAATAGCTGAGCAAAGAAGAGAAGCAAAAGGCAAGGGAGAAAGGGAAAGATATACTCAACTGAATGCAAAGTTCCAGAGAATATCAGGGACAGATAAGAAGGCCTTCTTAAGCGACTAATGCAAAGAAATGGAGGAAAACAATAGAATGGGAAAGACTAGAGATCTCCTCAAGAAAACTGGAGATACCAAGGGAATATTTCATGCAAGAATGGGCACAATAAAGGACAGAAATGGTAAGGACCTAACAGAAGCAGAAGAGATTAAGAAGAGGGGGCAAGGATACACAGAACATCTATATAAAAGTGTCTTAATGACCCGGATAAGCACGATGATGTGGTCACTCACCTAGAGGCAGACATCCTCCAGTGTGAAGTCAAGTGGGCCTTGGGAAGAATTATTACTAACAAAGCTGGTGGAAGTGACAGCATTCCAGCTGAGCTATTTAAAATTCTAAAAGATGATGCTGTGAAAGTGCTGCAGTCACTATGCCAGCAGATTTGGAAACCTTAGCAGTGGCTATAGGACTGGAAAAGATTAGGTTTCATCCCAATCTCAAAGAAGAGCAATGTCAAAGAATGTTCAAAATACTGTATAGTTGTGCTCAATACACATGCTAGCAAAGCTATGCTCAAAATTCTTTAAGTTAGGCTCAAAATTCTTCAAGCTAGGCTTCAGCAGTGTGCAAACTGGGAACTTTCCGATGTACAAATTGGGTTTAGAAAAGGAAGGGGAGCCAATATCAAATGATCAATTTGTTGATCAAATTGCCATCATCCATTGGATCAGAGAGAAAGCGAGAGAATTCGAGAAAAACATCAACTCCTGATTCATGCTACTTCTGACTATGCTAAAGACTTTGTGCGGATCACAACAAACTGGAAAATTCCTCAAGAGATGGGAATACCAGACAACCTTACCTTTCTCCTGAGAAACCAGTATGCAGGCCAAGAAGCGACAGTTAGAACTGGACGTGGAGCAATGGACGTTTGAACAATGTTCAAAACTGGGAAAGGAGTACAAAGCTGTATTGTTGCCCTGTTTATTTACTTTCTATGCAGGGTGCATCATGCGAAATGCCAGGCTGGGTGAATCACAAGCTGGAATCAAGACTGCCGAGAGAACTATCGACAACCTCAGATACGCAGATTGTAGCTGTTCACTCCCTAAGTCACGCCCGACACTCTGGGACCCCACGGACTGCAGCACACCAGGCTTCCCTGTCCTGCACCATCTCCCAGACTTCACTCAAACTCATGTGCATTGAGTCGGTGATGCCGTCCAACAGTCTCCCCTTCTCCTCCTGCACTCAAACTTTCCCAGGATCAAGGTCGTTTCCAATGAATCTGCTCCTTGATTCAAGTGGCCAAAGTATTGGAGCTTCAACTTCAGCATCAGCCCTTCCAATGAATATTCAGAGTTGATTTCCTTTAGAATTGACTGGTTAGATCTCCTTGCAGTTCAAGGGACTCTCGAGTCTTCTCCAGCACCACAGTTCGAAAACATCAGTTCTTCGGTGCTTAGCCTCCTTTATGGTCGAATTCTCACATCTGTTCATGACCATTGGAAAAACCACAAGTTTGACTCTACAAACTTTTGTTGACAAAGTGATATTTCTGCTTTTGAACACACGGTCTGGGTTTATCATTCTAATGGCAGATAGTGAAGAGGGACTAAAGAGCCTCTTGATGAGAATGAAAGAGGAGAGTGAAAAAGCTGGCTTAAAACTCAACATTCAAAAACCTAAGGTCATGGTGTCTGGTCCCATCACTTCAGGCAAATGGAGAAAAAGTGGAATCGGTGACAGATTTTGTTTTTCTTTGGTTCCAGTATCACTGCAGATGGTGACTGCAGCCGTGAACTTAGAATACACTTGCTCCTTGGAAGGAAAGCTATGAGAAACCTGGACAGTGTATTAAAACACAAAGACATCACTTGGCTGACAAAGGTCCATCTAGTCAGAGCTATGGTTTTTCCAGTAGTCATGTACGGACGTGAGAGTCGAACCATAAAGAAGGCTGAGTGACAGCAAGTTGATATTTTTGAGCTATGACGCTGGAGAAGACTCTTAAGAGTCCCTTAGACAGCAAGGAGATCAAACTAGTCAGTCCTAAAGAAAATCCACCCTGAATATTCATTGCAAGGACCGATGCTGAAACTGAAGCTCCAATACTTTGATCACCTAATGGGAAGAGCCAACTCATTGGAAAAGACTCTAATGCTGGAAAAGATTGAAGGCAAAAGGAAAAGAGGGCGGCAGAAAATGAGATGGATAGATAGCATCACTGACTTAATGGACATGAGGTTGAGCAAATTCCAGAAGATAGGGAAGGACAGGGAATCTTGGCATGCTGCAGCCCATGAGGTCACAGAGTTGGACATAACTCAGTGACTGTGCAACAAGTCCTTTATTTATGAGTTGTCATTTGCCAGTTTTATTTGAGATGATAGGGTCTTTGTTGAGGACTTTTAATAGATCTTTCTCTGTGCACTGTATTTGTTGTGAATATTTTCAAAAAATCGTTTGCTTTTTAATTTTATCATGTTTTAATACACATAATTATTAAGTAGCTGCTGTTGCTGCTAAGTCACTTCAGTCGTGTCTGACTCTGTGCGACCCCACAGAAGGCAACCCACCAGGCTCCTCCGTCCCTGAGATTCTCCAGACAGGAACACTGGAGTGGATTGCCATTTCCTTCTCCAATGCATGCATGCATGCTAAGTTGCTTCAGTCATGTTCGACTCTGTACGACCCCATGGACAGCAACCAGGCTTCTCTGTCCATGGGATTCTCTGGGGAAGAACACTGGAGTGGGTTGCCACGTCCTTCTGCATTAAGTAGCTACATCAGTTCAGTTCAGTTCAGTTGTTCAGTCATGTCAACTCTGCGGCCCCGTGGACTGCAGCACGCCAGGCCTCCCTGTCCGACACCAACTCCCGGAGCTTGCTCAAACTCATGTCCATCGAGTTAGTGATGCCATCCAACCATCTCATTCTCTTTCGTCCCCTTCTCCTCCTGCCTTCAGTCTTTCCCAGCATCAGGGTCTTTTCTAATGAGTCAGTTCTTCATGTCAGGTGGCCACAGTATTGGAGTTTCAGCTTCAGCGTCAGTCCTTCCAGTGACTATTTAGGACTGATTTCCTTTTGGATGGACTGGTTGGATCTCCTTGCAGTCCAAAGTAGCTACATAGAAAGTGCTTTATGTATTTAAAAGCTTTTGCCATTTACTATTTTTATTGAAATACATTTAAAACTTTTTTGAATGATATTTCAACATTTATGTAGGTAACATTTGCAAGCCTATGAATGAATTGTACACTGCTAAATAATTGTATTATGTTAAATTACTCTTCCTCATGGTCAGCTTGATAGGTTGTTGATGAAGCATGCAGCGAATTTTATTTGCTAGTATTTCATTTTTTACTTTATGTGAAATTTTATATTTATAGCAGACTTTCCCAAGGGACCCCACCTCAAGAGATACCTCCAGGTAGAAATGGTTCTTTGCTGGACAAATAAGATTGGGAAACACTGAGATCCTATTATTGCTCTTATTAAAAGTCACAATGCACATTTGCAAGTTAAATATTTTGAAAAGTTCTGCATTTAAAAATTATGTTGACCTTGGTAAACCCAACTGTTCTTTCCCTATATGATATAGTGGCATCTTTCTATGCAATTCCTAAGTAATAAAGTTTGAAGAACATATGGCGAGTTATATTTATCAAAATTACTTGACAAGTCTTCCAAATTTATAAGTTTCTAGAACTGAGTACATAATTTTGGAATTAATCATGCCTTAAATGTTCACAGTATCTCAACAGCAAGACTGCCTAAGTCTGGAACCCCTTTTGGAATCTTTTCTATTTTTAGCATTTTTTTCAGGGATAACTATTTATGCATATTGCTTAGCTCGTTTAATGTCAACCTTGATAATTTATCTGTCTTCATTCAGATTTATTAACATACAACAGTGCAAGTAATTTCCTGTCAATTTTAAAAATTGTCTGCATGTTGTTTTATCGCTTATATGATTTAAAATTTTGTTGAGTTGCTATTTCACACTCCCTCCTCCTTTGTAGTTACTAGATCAGCCAGAGTCTGGTCTGTTCTGTTAAATTTTTCAAAGACTTAGCTCTTTGATTTACTTATCTCTTAGGTCTTAATCTGCTCATCAATTCTCATTTTTCTGTTTTTCTAATTTAATAATTTATGCTATTGTCTTCACTGTTTTAAACTTCTTTGCAACTACTTTAAAAGAAATCGTTGACTTGAAAGTTTTGATCCTTTTTTCTTTGTTTGATAATGAAAGCATTTAAAGATGTGACTTCATCTTTGAGGACAGCTTTGTAGAAACCCATTTGTTGCTGTAATTTCATTATTTTTCTGATATTCTAGAATTTAAGTAATATTTCTTTTTTCCTTTTTCCTCAAATGTTATGTTTACAGGAGTACTTTTTAATCAGCAGTTGGTAGAGATTTCTAATTTAGACCTTTGTTAATAATTTCTAGTTTTGATCCTTCAAAATAAGCTAATGTCATAGTATTAATACAGTTTCAACTTTTTGAATATATTGAAAGTATTTGTTTATTTTTTATTCACCTAGGAAATGTCCCTTTGGAATCTTCCATTGATCATTTGAAGTATTATTTTTAGTTACCTGACTAATGATGATTCCATTGTCATTGTAGTAAAATGCAATAAAACACAATGTCATTATATTAATTGGAGAAGGAAGTGGCAGCCCACTCCAGTGTTCTTGCCTGGAGAACCCACAGATGGAGAGACTGGTGGGCTGCCGTCTATGGGGTTACACGGAGTCGGACACGAATGAAGCCACTTAGCAGCAGCAGCATTATATTGATATATAGTATACACACACACACACATAAACATAAAATGCCTCTGACCTCCATCCTCAGTTCTAGTCTCCGAGAAAAAAATCACTAGTACAATTGGTGTGCTTTATTTATTCTACATTTCTCCGTGTTTGCATAGAAATATTGGGTTGGCCAAATAGTTGGTTCAGGCGTCCACACCATCATATGGAAAAGCTTGAGTGAACTGATGGCCAGCACGATGTATGACCTATAGAGACATGCACTTTTGACCTCTGCACGTTTTAGCGGTTGTTGGTATTGTCTTGCAGGCTGGCTTTTTCACGCACAATATATTTTGTGTATAAGCCTCACGCCAGCTTACTTAAGTCCACTCTATTCATCCTAGCTTCTATCATAATATTAATAGTCAATAATCTATTTACACCTTCTCCTCATCAATGGACCTTCAGGCTGTACCCATTTTTCCTCTGCTGTAGAGAAAACCACGGTGAGCATCTTCATACGTGTGTCCACGTGGTCACGTACTAGGCTTCCTTGGTAAACTCCTCTGAAGCACATCAGTCACACGGAAAAGGACAGAGTCATATACGCCGACCCAACTCCAGATAAAGACGCAGCCGTGCCCTCACGCCCAGAAACCTCTCTGTGCCTCTTCCATTTCATCGTGCCCCAACCAAGCCTGACTGGCTGCCAGCTTGACTTCTAACAGCAGGTATTCGACTCCTTAGCCTGTTTCACACTGTACATACTGGGTTCATTCAAAATGTACTGGTCCTGGTCTGACTCCTTTCATGCCCTGTTTTGCTTGAAAGATCCACACGTGTTTCTGTGTCCATGGAGTTTGTGAATCTCACTGATACACAGCCCAGCAATTGTGTATCAGAACTGTGCTGTTGGAGAAGACTCTCGAGAGTCCCTTGGACTGCAAGGAGATCCAACCAGTCCATCCGAGATGAAATCAGTCCTGAATAGTCACTGGAAGGACTGATGCTGAAGCTGAAACTCCAATACTTTGGCCGCCTGATGTGAAGAACTGACTCACTGAAAAAGACCCTGATGCTGGAAAAGACTGAAGGCAGGAGGAGAAGGGGATGACAGAGGATGAGATGGTTGGATGGCATCACTGACTCGATGGACATGAGTTTGAGTAAACTTTGGGAGCTGGCGATGGACAGGGAGGCCTGGCGTGCTACAGTCCGTGGGTCACTAAGAGTTGGACATGACTGACCAACTGAGCTGAACTGACTGACTGGGTGAGCACGCCACTCTTCAGGGGTTATTATAAATGGTGCTGCTGTAGTCATTCCTTTTTAATGTTTTGGCCATGCCGTGCAGCTTGCAGGATCTTAGTCCCTGACCAGGGACTGAACTGCCACTCCCTGCAGTGGAAGCATGGAGCCCTAGCCACTGGGCTGCCAGGGAAGTCCCCGTTATGTTCATCCCATCTAATCATGCCTTTTGGGAAAATAGTTACCCACTTCTGCTGGTCTATAGCTAGGAGTGAAAACACGGTATCAACCATTAGAAGTTTCATCAGCCATTTCCCCAAAGTCTTTTGCCAATTTCCAAGCTAAACAGAATGTATGAGGGTTCCAGTTGCTCCACAGCCTCATCAAAAGGTGGAATTTTTCAGCTTTCCATTTTAGCCATTCTAGTGGGCATAGTATGACCTATGTTGGTTTTAATGTGCATTTCTGTACCCAGCAAGGGCACTGAGCATGTCTTCACGTATTTATTAGCCACTTGGATATCCTCTTTTTTGAGACATCTAAACTGTCAACAAGAATAATCAATAAATACACAGTCTATAATAGTAGAAAAGAGTTGCATTTGAGCCAAACTGAGGCCTATAGACCAGAAGCCAGCTCCCCAGATCACTCTGAGAAACTGCTCTAAAAAAGCATAAGCCAGAATGACTTCCCTGTACTTCAACATGTGAGCATTTTTTAATGACTTCCTCCTTTCAATCATAAATCTTTCAATAGAAAACAGTGAAATATATTGATCAAAAGCATTGATCAAAATATTTATCCCTTTCTTAATTAAACTGAGCAGTTTTGCAGAGCAGAGGAATCCATAAACAAAATGAAAAGACAACCTACAGAATGGGAGAATATATTTGTAAATGAAGAGACCAGCAAGGGCTTAATCTCCAAAATATACCACCAGTTCATAGGGGTCAATGTAAAGAAAAACAAGCCCAGTCAAGAAATGAGCAGAAGACCTAGCTAGACATTTCTCCAAAGAAAACATATAGCCTAGAGGCACAGGAAAATATGCTCAGCATCACAGATCATTAGAGAAACGCAAATCAAAAGCACAATGAAGTCTCACCTCATGTTGGTCAGAATGGCCATCATCAAAAAGTCTTTAAATAGCAATTGCTGAAGAAGGTATAGAGCAAGGAGAACTCTCCTGCACTGTTGGTGGGAATGTCAATGGATACAACCGTTAAGGAAAACAGTGGCAGGACCTCAAAAAACTAAAAAAATAGAGCTACTATATGATCCGGCGGTCCCACTCTTGGACACACATTTAGAAAAAAGTGGAAACTCTAATTCATAAAGATACACACACCCCAAACTTCCCTGAAGCTCTGTTTATAATAGCCAAGACATGAAAGCAGCCTAAATGTCCATCAGCAGATGGGTGGATAAAGAAAAGGCGCTGCGCCTGTGTACAATGGAATACCGCCGTGCCCTACCGCTTGGGACCCTTGGACTGCAGCCCACCAGGCTTCTCTGTCCATGGGACTCTTTAGGCAAGAACTCTGGAGTGGTTGCCGCTTCCTTCTCCAGGGGCTCTTCCCAACCCAGGGATCAAACCTGTGTCTCCTGTTTGGCAAGCGAGTTCTTTACTAGTGAGCCACCTGGGAAGCCAGAATGGAACAATATCATGTGCAGCAACGTGGATAGATCTGAGTGTTATCATACGAAGTGAAGTCAGAGAAAGACAAACATCGTGTGACATTACTTATATGTGGCATCTAAACAAAGATCCTAGTAAACACATCTATAGAGCAGAAATAGACTCCCAGACGTGGACAATAAACTACCAGAGGGGAAAGTGGCTGCTGCTGCTGCTGCTAAGTCGCTTCAGTCGTGTCCGACTCTGTGCTACCCCACAGACGGCAGCCCACCAGGCTCCCCCGCCCCTGGGATTCTCCAGGCAAGAACACTGGAGTGGGGTGCCGTTGCCTTCTCCAACGCATGAAAGTGAAAAGTGAAATTGAAGTCGCTCAGTCATGTCCGACTCTTCGCGACCCTATGGACTGCAGCCACCAGGCTCCTCCATCCATGGGGTTTTCCAGGCAAGAATGTTGGAGCGGGTGCCGTCGCCTTCTCCGGGGGAAAGTAGAGAGGGTATAAATTAGGAGTCTGGGATTAACAGGTGCTCACTATGGGCTTTCCAGGTGGCGCCAGCGGGAAAGAACCCACTTGCCTCGGAGGAGATGTGGAACTGATCCCTGGGTTGGGCAGATCCTCCGAAGGAGGCATGGCAACGCACTCCACTATTCTTGCCTGGAGAACTCCAGAGACGGAGGGTTCTGGTGGGCTAGTTACTATCCAAAGGGTCGCAAAGAGTCAGCCACGACTAAAGGGACTTTGCACACATGCACTGCTACACATAAATCAGATAAACAGCAAAGTCCCACTGCATAGCACAGAGAGCTACACTCAGTGTCTTACAATAACCTATAACGGGAAAGGATATATACATATATCACACATAAATATGTAACATTTATATAATAAATATTATAAGGACAGTACAAGAAAAGCAAATAGGGATATATGTAAATTATGTGTGTATATATATAATCTGAATCACTTTGCTATGAGCCTGATATTAACACGGCATTGTAAATAAGCTGCACTTTAATGCAAAAACTTCTGTGCCTTGGTTCCGGACTGATGGCTACCTGGGTCTTTCACGTCCCTCAGTACTCGGTATGCTCCTTTTTTTTTTTTTTTTTTATGGACAGGGAGGCCTGGCGTGCTACAGTCCGTGGGTCACTAAGAGTTGGACATGACTGACCAACTGAGCTGAACTGACTGACTGGGTGAGCACGCCACTCTTCAGGGGTTATTATAAATGGTGCTGCTGTAGTCATTCCTTTTTAATGTTTTGGCCATGCCGTGCAGCTTGCAGGATCTTAGTCCCTGACCAGGGACTGAACTGCCACTCCCTGCAGTGGAAGCATGGAGCCCTAGCCACTGGGCTGCCAGGGAAGTCCCCGTTATGTTCATCCCATCTAATCATGCCTTTTGGGAAAATAGTTACCCACTTCTGCTGGTCTATAGCTAGGAGTGAAAACACGGTATCAACCATTAGAAGTTTCATCAGCCATTTCCCCAAAGTCTTTTGCCAATTTCCAAGCTAAACAGAATGTATGAGGGTTCCAGTTGCTCCACAGCCTCATCAAAAGGTGGAATTTTTCAGCTTTCCATTTTAGCCATTCTAGTGGGCATAGTATGACCTATGTTGGTTTTAATGTGCATTTCTGTACCCAGCAAGGGCACTGAGCATGTCTTCACGTATTTATTAGCCACTTGGATATCCTCTTTTTTGAGACATCTAAACTGTCAACAAGAATAATCAATAAATACACAGTCTATAATAGTAGAAAAGAGTTGCATTTGAGCCAAACTGAGGCCTATAGACCAGAAGCCAGCTCCCCAGATCACTCTGAGAAACTGCTCTAAAAAAGCATAAGCCAGAATGACTTCCCTGTACTTCAACATGTGAGCATTTTTTAATGACTTCCTCCTTTCAATCATAAATCTTTCAATAGAAAACAGTGAAATATATTGATCAAAAGCATTGATCAAAATATTTATCCCTTTCTTAATTAAACTGAGCAGTTTTGCAGAGCAGAGGAATCCATAAACAAAATGAAAAGACAACCTACAGAATGGGAGAATATATTTGTAAATGAAGAGACCAGCAAGGGCTTAATCTCCAAAATATACCACCAGTTCATAGGGGTCAATGTAAAGAAAAACAAGCCCAGTCAAGAAATGAGCAGAAGACCTAGCTAGACATTTCTCCAAAGAAAACATATAGCCTAGAGGCACAGGAAAATATGCTCAGCATCACAGATCATTAGAGAAACGCAAATCAAAAGCACAATGAAGTCTCACCTCATGTTGGTCAGAATGGCCATCATCAAAAAGTCTTTAAATAGCAATTGCTGAAGAAGGTATAGAGCAAGGAGAACTCTCCTGCACTGTTGGTGGGAATGTCAATGGATACAACCGTTAAGGAAAACAGTGGCAGGACCTCAAAAAACTAAAAAAATAGAGCTACTATATGATCCGGCGGTCCCACTCTTGGACACACATTTAGAAAAAAGTGGAAACTCTAATTCATAAAGATACACACACCCCAAACTTCCCTGAAGCTCTGTTTATAATAGCCAAGACATGAAAGCAGCCTAAATGTCCATCAGCAGATGGGTGGATAAAGAAAAGGCGCTGCGCCTGTGTACAATGGAATACCGCCGTGCCCTACCGCTTGGGACCCTTGGACTGCAGCCCACCAGGCTTCTCTGTCCATGGGACTCTTTAGGCAAGAACTCTGGAGTGGTTGCCGCTTCCTTCTCCAGGGGCTCTTCCCAACCCAGGGATCAAACCTGTGTCTCCTGTTTGGCAAGCGAGTTCTTTACTAGTGAGCCACCTGGGAAGCCAGAATGGAACAATATCATGTGCAGCAACGTGGATAGATCTGAGTGTTATCATACGAAGTGAAGTCAGAGAAAGACAAACATCGTGTGACATTACTTATATGTGGCATCTAAACAAAGATCCTAGTAAACACATCTATAGAGCAGAAATAGACTCCCAGACGTGGACAATAAACTACCAGAGGGGAAAGTGGCTGCTGCTGCTGCTGCTAAGTCGCTTCAGTCGTGTCCGACTCTGTGCTACCCCACAGACGGCAGCCCACCAGGCTCCCCCGCCCCTGGGATTCTCCAGGCAAGAACACTGGAGTGGGGTGCCGTTGCCTTCTCCAACGCATGAAAGTGAAAAGTGAAATTGAAGTCGCTCAGTCATGTCCGACTCTTCGCGACCCTATGGACTGCAGCCACCAGGCTCCTCCATCCATGGGGTTTTCCAGGCAAGAATGTTGGAGCGGGTGCCGTCGCCTTCTCCGGGGGAAAGTAGAGAGGGTATAAATTAGGAGTCTGGGATTAACAGGTGCTCACTATGGGCTTTCCAGGTGGCGCCAGCGGGAAAGAACCCACTTGCCTCGGAGGAGATGTGGAACTGATCCCTGGGTTGGGCAGATCCTCCGAAGGAGGCATGGCAACGCACTCCACTATTCTTGCCTGGAGAACTCCAGAGACGGAGGGTTCTGGTGGGCTAGTTACTATCCAAAGGGTCGCAAAGAGTCAGCCACGACTAAAGGGACTTTGCACACATGCACTGCTACACATAAATCAGATAAACAGCAAAGTCCCACTGCATAGCACAGAGAGCTACACTCAGTGTCTTACAATAACCTATAACGGGAAAGGATATATACATATATCACACATAAATATGTAACATTTATATAATAAATATTATAAGGACAGTACAAGAAAAGCAAATAGGGATATATGTAAATTATGTGTGTATATATATAATCTGAATCACTTTGCTATGAGCCTGATATTAACACGGCATTGTAAATAAGCTGCACTTTAATGCAAAAACTTCTGTGCCTTGGTTCCGGACTGATGGCTACCTGGGTCTTTCACGTCCCTCAGTACTCGGTATGCTCCTTTTTTTTTTTTTTTTTAATGAATATACTAGACAAAAACAGAGGTATATGCTGATAAAGAAGCATTTTACAGGTTCTGCTTATTATCAGTGATAACAAATTATTGCACAAACATTTTGCATGTGCTGTTAACAGCAGTGATGCATGCCATGAGCAGCTGGATGGGTAAGGAAAGAAGGAAGTACATATCATGAAAATAATAATCATCTGTAAAGAGCAGAGTAGAAAGAAAATGGTCTCTTCCTGAGAGAAGCCCACAGAACATAATTTAGGGTCAGTTTTGGTTTTCCACCTTAATATTCCGCCTTTTGGGAAGTTCTTTCTAGGGTGTCTGCACTTCTCCAGAGGTGACGAGTATTATGAGCAGCAGCGCAGACACTTCCGGGGTTAGCTGGCAGACAGCCTAAGGCAGCCCCGTTAGCCGGCGTGGCCGGGGCTGAGGAACGCGGATGCACGTTGTGCTGCAATGCTGCTTGCGATCTTTCCGGTTACTGGGCCCGTGGTGGCTGATGCAACAGATTTCTGCGCATTCCTCTGCTTACATACATTCCTGCATGAGGAACTAAGGTTCCCAAAAGATTTCGGTCTCAGCTATCCTGCTATCTTGCTAACATGGATCTCTTAACTCTGTAATGAGGACAGAAAGAGGCTCGTCCGTTTCCTGACACAGTGGGGCATTGTTTGTCAGCTGTTGAGACATGTATGTGCCCCTCCCTGGGAAGCTGGGTCGGTTCCAATACCACATGTGAAGATAGAACCTGGGGAGCACAGGCGATCCCCGCCAGGGTTCTCCCATTGATAGCCTCATGAACTGAGGGTTCTGTCAATACAATTTTATTAAACTATGGATCATTTCTCTTGTAGGCTTTCTGAAAGTCAACTAGACTCTTGTTATAAGGAAGTTGTTGACACAATTTCCTTGGGTTTTTCTCATTAAGACATTTTTCGGTTAAGTAAGGAATAAAGCAAGGGTGTCCTGGGGGTGAATATGTCCAGTCTCTGAGGATGGTATCAGACAGGGATGGGCATATTAGTATGTTGGAGAATCTGAACCTGAAAGGTTAGGTCAGAGGGCAGGTGGTCTGGGTGAGTGGTCATGTTAGGAGAATCCGAACGGTCATGGATGGGTATTATGAGGGGCTTATCCCAGGAAAAGCTTTATGACAACTTCTGTTGCCAACTCTTTGCAGCTCCATGACTGTAGCCTGCCAGGCTCCTCTGTCCTTGGAATTCCCCAGGCAAGAATACAGGAGTGAGTTGCCGTTTCCTTCTCCAAGGGGCCTTTCCAACCCAGGGATCAAATCCGCATCTGCTGCGTTGACAGGTGGGTTCTTTACCACTGAGCCACCAGGAAGTCCCATAACAATTTTACTGGAGAATTTCCTTTCCATCCTGAATATTGAGGGTGAAAGTGTGGTTAGCAGTAAAACAATAACTCTCAGTTAGGATAGGAAGACAAGCGTTTGATAAACAGCTCAGCTGAGCCAGTAGGATGGGGCTCACAGGCCCGGCCCAGCTTCCTGGGTCATTCGTCGACCACCATTGTCACCTTCTTCTTGTCCTGGCTTGACAGTTGTTTTAAGGTGACTTTGAGGTTGGCAGTCTCTCTATAGGCCAGTTCCCTGCACAGGCCCTTTTTCAGGGGAAAATATTAATTCACGAGTCAGTCCTCTTCAGTGTCACTGTGCAAGAGCTAGCTATAAGTGCCTGGTAAGAGTGCTTCTAGATGAGACCAAAAGTCTTTAAAATGGCGTCTTTTGCAGTATGCAGTCTCCTGAGGGCAGGTCACAGGGCAGCTCATCTTCCTCCAAAGATAGACTCTGTGATAGCTTCAGAAACAAGCCTAGAATATCCTTTTAATAACTTAATTACACCTTACTATAATGTCAGCTTAGAAGCAAAGAGACATCTTGCGTGTAGGTATTAAATACAAAACTTCAGAATATAGAAAACTTTAACATCCATGAAGATGTGTTATTGAAACTTAATTTTTGTCTTTGAATGATCTTCACTTTTACCAAATGTCGTCAAATTTAAGCTAACTGGCTTGCAAAATGAGCCTGCTGTTTAATAAGCTTGGCACGATTATTCGCAATGTAATTGATCGTATTTGTTGCTGTTACTTGGTTATTAAGCCATGTCTGACTCTTTGCAACTCCATGGACTACAGCCCCCCAGCCTCCTCTGTCCCTGGGATTTCCCAGGCAAGAACACTGGAGTGGGTTGCTGTTTCCTTCTCCAGGGGATCTTCCCGACTCAGGGATTGAACCTGTGTCTCCTGCTCGGGGGCGGGGGGCGGGGGGCGGATTCTTTACCACTGAGCCCCCTGGGGAGACCTGATCGATCACATAGGCTCTCTTCAATTTGGTTTTACTGTAGCTTTATACAAGGGATCTGACAGTGAATTTCTGCAAGGCCTCTCAAGGTTGGAAAGCCGTGTCATTAGATTCCTCCTGCAACACCTGCAGATGTAGGCGGGTTCCTCTCTTCTTGAGGAATATTTCAAAATATCTTAAGGTTCTTATATTCACCAGGAAGCAGCCTTCCCTATTCACCTGGAAAGGCTGCTGGGAACCCAAGAGTTCCCAAATTCTGGAAGGATCAAGTAAGAGGAGAGGAAAGATAAGATATGGGTTTTCAATTCTAGTTTGCACAGGTATAATTTACAAAATTGCTGTAAGTCATAATTAGCTCAAGGGGGAACGGTTCCCTTATCTGGAAAGCAAAGATGAAAAAAACAGTAACATTCTGATAAAAAGTCATAAAAATTATAGTCGCGTTTATCAGTTCATTCAATCCCATGTAATTATTTTCAGTCCCGCTCGAGTCCACTTTCTCCATTGCTTTGGTTGACTCTGCCTGATCACTGAGGAGCACAGTCACAGCGATAATTTTAAGAAGTTCATGAGGCTTTTGTTAAGATTAGTATGCTTTGCCCAATAAAGTGGATGCCTTGATCACTGGAGACTGTGGAAAGCATAACTCTAAGTGGAAAACACAATTTTTATCAGCTTATTCGTCTCTGTGAGGGCATTAGCCTTGCGGCAAAGGGAAGCTTTAACCCGCCAAATGAAAAGCGGTGTTTGCTAGGGAGCCAGGAGGAGCCAGGCAGCCGTCGTGGGTTTCCCAAAGCCCCAGCTGCTCAACTCACAGCTGTCGTTCACCGTCTAATTTCTCTGATTTAGGAGCAGACTGCTCTCAGGGCCTCAGGATGGCAGGAGGCTGACAACGGAGGCTAATGCTCTGTAGAAGCAGGACGGGCTTCATCTACAGCATCGCTGCGGTCAGCTGTCACGGCCTTGGCATGAGAGTCAGCGAGGCCGTTTCCCAAGTGCTCGGGTTCGGTTCTTTAATGGGAGCCTCAATTTTGATGACAGATACCATTTTATGTCAGAACATGTACGATTTCCAGGAACTTCATATCATTTCCGGAACACTTATGATATACACTTATACCTACATAACAGAAAGGAAGCTTAATGTTACTTTTGCTTGACCTTGCTTCCCATGTAACACAATATACCAAGCCAGGACAATTGGCTTAATATCTCTAAGATGCTTTAGGACAATATCATTCTCCTTTCCCTTAACAAAATGCATTTCCATTCTTCAAACTTTATTTTACTAAAAACATACATCTTACTATTTTCCTTGAATACTGAGATGCTTCTCCAATTATTTTGTGAGGATTTAGTTATATATATTATAATTTTTAACTCTTTAGAAACCTTAATCTCTAGCAAAAACCAAGCAGCAAGAGAAATGATTGTCATGCCAGCAGTTTCTGATCAGTAAACTTATGAACATACTTCATAAATTCTAGAAACAAACATTTTCTCATAGCATAATCTCTTTTCTCAGTGTGGTACAAGACGTGTTCAATAAACCCAAACATCTTTAGATTTTCTCTAATAAGGCCAAGCAGGTAAATTTAGCAATTGATGCTAAGCAATTAATGCTTAGCAATTGAAAAAAAAATGCTTAGCAATTGATGTTCAGCATTTTCATCTCAATTGGAAATAATCTGGACATTCAGTGAATTCCCATTACTTTATTTAATTTAGAAAAACTCTAAAAGTTTTAAGTTACTGAAAACCCAGAGACGCTATTTTTAGGTAGACATACCATAGGACATAATTGTTTTTGAAGAGTTCACCTAAAAACTTTTATCCCATTTATCTCTGTTTCGATATTTGTGAAAATATGATGTCAAGGGCTTTCCTGGAGGCTCAGTGGTAAAGAATCTGCCTGCACCTGTTGGCAATCGCCAGGACACGGAAGCAACCTAGGTGTCCATCTGCAGATGAATGGATAAGAAAGCTGTGGTACATACGCAATGGACTATTACTCAGCTATAAGTAATGTATTTGAGTCAGTTCTAATAAGATGGATGAAACTGGAGCCTATTATACAGAGTGAAGTAAGTCAGAAAGAGAGACACCAATACAGTATATTAACGCGTATGTATGGAATTTAGAAAGACTGTAACGACAACTCTATGTGGAAGACAGCAAAGAGACACAGATGTAAAGAACAGACTTCTGGACTCTGTGGGAGAAGGTGAGGGTGGGAGGATTTGAGAGCGTAGCATTGAAACATGCATATCACCACGTGTGAAACAGATGACCAGTGCGAGTCTGATGCACGAAGCCAGGCACTCACAGCCGATGCTCTGAGACCAGCCAGAGGGATGGGGGCAGGGGAGTTCAGGGTGGGAGACACCTGTACACCCATGGCTGATTCATGTCGCCTTATGGCGGAACCCACCACACATTGTAAAGTTATTAGCCTCCAATTAAAATAAATAATTTTTTTTTTAAAAAAGACTAAACTCCTGGAAATAGAAGGACAGGGAAGCCTGGCATGCTGCGTCCACGGGGTCTCAAAGAGCGTCTGAACAAAAGCAACAGCAGTGTCTTTGAAGGAGTGCAAACAGAAGCGAAGGCCCGTCTCTGGAGGGGTGCGCGTGGGGTGTGCCAGTGTCTACCTCTGTGCAGGCAGGGGGTAAGGGTGCCTTTCATCACTTTCTGTTGTTCACTGTTTATAGCTACGGTGACTTTTTACCTATATAATTATTGATAAAATAGTATAATAAAAACCGATTTTTTTAAGTTAAAAAAAAAGAGATGATTTATTGGTAAAAAAAAAGAATGTGGAGGCCCAGGTTTGATCCCTGGGTCAGGAAGATCCCCTGGAGGAGAGCATGGCAACCCACTCCAGTGTCTTGCTTGGAGAATTCCACAGACGGGGAGCCTGGCGGGCTACGGCCCACAGGGTCACAGAGAGTCAGACACGACTGAAGCAACAAGCACGCACACACACCACACCAAGGTAACTTTCCTGTTGACAAATACTATAACAGATAACACAGACTTATTGACTTTTAGGAAAACTAGGTACCAAATAAAAATATTATACTTGATGGATCTAAAGAGATGTTCGTTTAGAAACATTTGATTTGTAAGGGCTTACTTTTAAGTCAAATAAGTAGAGCTCTTTTACTAATTAATTTTGATAACACCATCCAGAGGTCGACATACATCACATTTATAACATGCACACAGACACATACACGGAGAAGGCAATGGCAGCCCACTCCAGCACTCTTGCCTGGAGAATCCCAGGGATGGGGGAGACTGGTAGGCTGCAGTCCATGGGGTTGCTAGGAGTTGGACACGACTGAGCGACTTCACTTTCACTTTTCACTTTCATTCACTGGAGAAGGCAATGGCGACCCACTCCAGTGTTCTTGCCTGGAGAATCCCAGGGATGGGGGAGCCTGGTGGGCTGCCGTCTATGGGGTCACACAAAGTCCCCCTGGGTTCCCTGCCCAGGGAATCCCACCACCCCCCAGGGACTCTTCACCTAGAAAATGTGCCAGTGCCCCCTTAAGACTTCAGGTCTTAAGATGGAGCTCAGATACAAGCGGTGCACCATTGCTTAATACAAGGAGACGCAGGTACCAGGAGAAACTCACCGAAGCACCTGAAGGGTGCTGTGACATGGCAGGGGTGCAAGAGGCCAATGCTTGGCACCAAGTGCCAGTCCGAGGTAGACTCCGGGTGACCTCAGATGGGTTTCCCTGATATCCTGCCAGCAATGCCAAGCAGCGCTGATGAAAGTAATCAATAATCTATAATAGGTATAGAAAAGAGTTTTATTTGAGGCAAACTGAGGACTATAGCCCAGAAACCAGCTTCCCAGATTACTCTGAGAAGCATGTTTTTCAGCACGGTTTCATGTGTGGTCAGAACAAAGAATATCACACAAGTCAGAGATACGTTCCTTCAAGGTTTCAGATAAACCAGATCGGCACGTGCACAGTGGGTCAGCATGGCCTTGGCACCTGGGAAGGGAGTCTTATCTTTGCAAGTGGACCAGCATTGGTGTTTCAGAAAGGGAAGCATTTAATCTTTGTCTTTAACAAGGACATTCTTTACTCCTGGTCAATATGCCCTTTTCTTTAATAATT
This sequence comes from Oreotragus oreotragus, assembly GCA_006410675.1. Classification (NCBI taxonomy): domain Eukaryota; kingdom Metazoa; phylum Chordata; class Mammalia; order Artiodactyla; family Bovidae; genus Oreotragus; species Oreotragus oreotragus. The sequence goes on from SJYX01013722.1 coordinate 170,225, forward strand.
AAAACAGATGTACACTGTATATTTGATAGGCCAAGAAGCAGACTGTTCTCGTCAGCATAAAATTCAAGTTAACTCGTGTGTAAGCCAGAATGACTTCTGATACCTCAATATGTGAAAATTTCTTTAATCAAAGTCTTTTGTTCAGTTTCACATTGGGCCATCTGTCTTTCTCTTAATGATTTCCAGGAGTTTTAATAGAGTCAGGATACAATCCTTTGTCACATGTATGTCGCAATCAGCATCTCCGATTCTGTGATTTGCCTCTTAATTCTCTTATGGTGTCTTTTGATGAGCAGGGATTTTTTATTTTAATATGATTCAATTTCTCAATTTTTCAGTGGTTAGTGCTTTTGTATTTTCTATCCAAGAAATATTTGTTTACTCCAAGGTTACAATTCTGTGCTTCTATATTTTTTTCCCATTCACATCTAGATCTGCCATCCATCTGGAATTGATTTTTTTTTTTAATGGTGCGAAGCAGGGATCAAAATGGATTTTTAAAATATAAATAACTACTTGATCTAGCAGCATTTATTGCAAAGGCTGCCGCTTCCCTATTCAGTGAGCTTTGCAGGCAATTGTTTGAGTGGAGGTCTCTCTCTGACTCCGGCTTGGTACAATGGTAGATTAATCGTTCCTCGTGCTATAGCGTCTTCTTTAGCTTTACAATATTGTCATGGTATTAGGCAGAGCAAATCCTTGAGTTTTGTTCTTTTTCAAGATTGTTATAACCTGTCAATTTATGGAAAAAAAGAAGACCTTTGGACTTTAATCAGAATTTGTACTGACTCAACATTACTGTGAGAATCGACATAAAAATCTCAGTATCCAGTCTTCTCATCTCTGGACACAGTATTTTCCCATTTGTCTAGGTCTTTGCCAATTTCTTTTAAAAGTATTTTATAATTTTCAGCGCAAAAGTCCCATGCGTCTTTCGTTACAGAAGCAGCAAGGGCCGTGCCTGGGGGGTGGATCCTGTGAGGGGTGTGCGCTCTGAATTTTCACGTGGACTTTTCAGGTGGCCCAGTGGTTAAGGATCCGCCTGCCAAGGCAGGGGACACGGGTTTGACCTCTGGCCCAGGAAGATTTCACGCATTGCGAGGCAGCTAAGCCGGTGCACCGCAGCTGCTGAGGCCTGAGCACCCACATGCCGCAAGCAGGGGGCCAGCGGCGGCTCCGCAGCGAGAGTAGCCCCCGCTCGCCACAGCCGGAGAAAGCCCACAGAGCAAGGAAGCCCCAGCGTGGCCCAAAATTTAAAAATTAATTTTCATTTCCCCAATTTTTTGTTGATATGAAAAATAAAATTGGTGATCTTGCTAAATTCACTTCTTAATTCTAGCAGCTTTCAGTGCCTGGGTTTGGAAGATCCCTGGAGAAGGGGAAGGCTACCCACTCCAGTATTCTGGCCTGGAGGCTTCCATGGACCGTATAGCCCCTGGGTCGCAAACAGTCGGACAGGGCTGAGCGGCTTTCACTTCATGGTTAGATTAATTTGACTTTTCTTTGAGCTGGTCGTGGGATCTACAAATAATGGCCCTTTGATTTCCTTCTTTCCTATCTTTCCACTTATTTTTCTAGCCTGAAGGCGTTTGCTACAAACTGCAGCATGATGTTGCATAGAAATGGTGACTTTGTTTCTTGTCCCGCTCCTACTCTCCTGAGTTTACTCTGTCAGTTTAAGGAAGATCAATCAAATCCGTTCCAAATTAGCAGGAGTTTTTTTCATGTGTATTGTTTTTTTTATTAAATCCTCTGTATATTAAGATGATCCCATGATGTCTCTCCTTAATAAGTGAGAATTTTAAATACATTAATGGATTTTGCACTCCTAGAATAAACCTCAGTTCAGTTCAGTTCAGTTCAATCACTCAGTTGTGTCTGACTCTTTGCGATCCCATGAATCACAGCACGCCAGGCCTCCCTGTCCATCACCAACTCCCGGAGTTCACTCAGACTCATGTCCATCGAGTCAATGATGCCATCCAGCCATCTCATCCTCTGTCGTCCCCTTCTCCTCCTGCCCCCAATCCCTCCCAGCATCAGACTCTTTTCCAATGAGTCAACTCTTCACATGAGGTGGCCAAAGTACTGGAGTTTCAGCTTTAGCATCATTCCTACCAAAGAAATCCCAGGGCTGATCTCCTTCAGAATGGACTGGTTGGATCTCCTTGCAGCCCAAGGGACTCTCAAGAGTCTTCTCCAACACCACAGTTCAAAAGCATCAATTCTTCAGCGATCAGCTTTCTTCACAGTCCAAGTTTCACATCCATACATGACTACTGAAAAAACCATAGCCTTGACTAGACGGACCTTGGTTGGCAAAGTAATGTCTCTGCTTTTGAATATACTATCTAGGTTGGTCATAACTTTTCTTCCAAGGAGTAAGCGTCTTTTAATTTCATGGCTACAATCACCATCTGCAGTGATTTTGGACCCCCCAAAAATAAAGTCTGACACTGTTTCCACTGTTTCCCCATCTATTTCCCATGAAGTGATGGGACCGGATGCCATAATCTTCGTTTTCTGAATGTTGAGCTTTAAGCCAACTTTTTCATTCTCCTCTTTCACTTTCATCAAGAAGCTTTTTAGTGCCTCTTCACTTTCTGCCATAAGGGTGGTGTCACCTGCATATCTGAGGTTATTGATATTTCTCCTGGCAAGCTTGATTCCAGCCTGTGTTTCTTCCAGTCCAGCGTTTCTCATGATGTACTCTGCATAGAAGTTAAATAAGCAGGGTGACAATATACAGCCTTGACGTACTCCCTTTCCTATTTGGAACCAGTCTGTTGTTCCATGTCCAGTTCTAACTGTTGCTTCCTGACCTGCATACAAATTTCTCAAGAGGCAGGTCATCCTGGTATTCCCGTCTCTTTCAGAATTTTCCACAGTTTATTGTGATCCACACAGTCAAAGCCTTTGGCATAGTCAATAAAACAGAAGTAGATGTTTTTCTGGAACTCTCTTGCTTTTTCCATGTTCCAGCGGATGTTGGCAATTTGATCTCTGGTTCCTCTGCCTTTTCTAGAACCAGCTTGAACATCAGGAAGTTCACGGTTCACATATTGCTGAAGCCTGGCTTGGAGAATTTTGAGCATTACTTTACTAGCATGTGAGATGAGTGTAGTTGTGCGGTAGTTTGAGCATTCTTTTGCATTGCCTTTCTTTGGGATTAGAATGAAAACTGACCTTTTCCAATCCTGTGGCCACTGCTGAGTTTTCCAAATTTGCTGGCATATTGAGTGCAGCACTTTCACAGCGTCATCTTTCAGGATTTGAAATAGCGCCACTGGAATTCCATCATCTCCACTAGCTTTGTTCATTGTGATGCTTTCTAAGGCTCACGTGACTTCACCTTCCAGGATGTCTGGCTCTAGATGAGTGATCACACCATCATGATTATCTGGGTCATGAAGATCTTTTTTGTAAAGTTCTTCTGTATATTCTTGCTACCTCTTAATATTTTCTGCCTCTGTTAGGTCCAGACCATTTCTGTCCTTTATCGAGCCCATCTTTGCATGAAATGTTCCCTTGGTATCTCTAGTTTTCTTGAAGAAATCTCTAGTCTTTCCCATTCTGTTCTTTTCCTCTATTTCTTTGCATTGATCACTGAGGAAGGCTTTCTTATCTCTTCTTGCTATTCTCTGGAACTCTGCATTCAGATGCTTATATCTTTCCTTTTCTCCTTTGCTTTTCACCTCTCTTCTTTTCACAGCTATTTGTAAGGCCTCCCCAGACAGCCATTTTGGTTTTTTGCATTTCTTTTCCATGGGGATGGTCTTGATCCCTGTCTCCTGTACAATGTCATGAACCTCATTCCATAGTTCATCAGGCACTCCATGACTCCAATATGTGATCATTACTATGTGTCACTGGATCCAGTCTGCCAATAGTTTCCCATATATGTTCATGAAAGAAACTGGTCTTTTATTTTTCTTTTTTCTAGTGTCCATGTGAGGTTTTGATAGAAAGGCTACACTAGTCCCCCAAATGAGTTTGGACACCTTTTTCCTTTTCTACTCTCTAGATTGGTTTGTGCAAGATCAGTGTTATTTCTCCCTTAAGTTTCTAAATATCAGCGTAACCATTTGGGATGTGGGTTGTCTAGTGGCTGACTTTATTTTCTTGGGCCCCAATATCAATGCAGATGGTGACTGCAGCTGTGAAATTAAAAGATGCTTACTCCTTGGAAGGAAAGTTATGACCAACCTAGACAGCATATTAAAAAGCAGGGACATTACTTTGCCAACAAAGGTCCGTCTAGTCAAGGCTATGGTTTTTCCAGTGGCCATGTATGGATGCGAGAGTTGGACTATAAAGAAAGCTGAGCGGCAAAGAATTGATGCTTTTGAATCTGGCATCGAGAGAGGTGGGGCAGATCTCTCTGTGACTTTGGGTTTCTGTCATCCTTTCCTTTGGTCTCTTTCCTTTCCTGCGTTTCATGCTGCCGATGCTTCTCTAGGGCTGCAACCATCTTCCAGAAGGAACGATCCTGTCAGCGTGGGCTGTGCTCCTCTCCCCAAAGCATCTTGCCTTCATGTCGGCTTTGTCTGACGACCGCAGGACTCCACAGGCTGCCTTCTGGTGTTGGAAAAGACTCTTGAGAGTCCCTTGGACTGCAAGGAGATCCAACCAGTCCATTCTAAAGGAGGTCAGTCCTCGGTGTTCATTGGAAGGACTGATGTTGAAGCTGAAACTCCAATACTTTGGCCACCTCATGGGAAAAGTTGACTCATTGGAAAAGACCCTGATGCTGGGAGGGTTGGGGGCAGGAGGAGAAGGGGACAATAGAGGGTGAGATGGCTGGATGGCATCACTGACTCGATGGACATGAGTTTGGGTGGACTCCGGGAGTTGGTGATGGACAGGGAGGCCTGGCTTGCTGCGGTTCATAGGGTTGCAGAGTCAGACACGACAGTGCCTGAACTGAACTTGGTGAGAAACAGTTTTAATAATGGATAAATTTATTTAATAAATATCAGACTATTCAGATTAAATACCACCTGCAATTTTGATAAACTATGTTTTGGAAGGTGGATTTGCCCATTGACTCTAAATCACGAAATCAAAGTTATTTGTAACATCTTCTTGTTTTGTTAGTGTCTTCTTGTTACTAATATCACTTGTTTTTGTCTCCTCTTTCCCCACTCCTGATCACGTTATTTGGAGGTATGTTCATCTTATTTGTCTTTTTAAAGAAGCAAATTTAGTCTTCATGGGTTTTCTCCGCTATATGCATATTCTCTGTTTCATTGATTTCTTGTCATATCTGTATTTTTTTTCCTTCTGCTTTAACTAGACTTGTTTTTTTTTTTCCCCCATCTTCTTGAGATGGAAGCTTAGAGCATCGATTTTCAGCTTTCCTTCTTTTTAAATAGATACATATTTGGCTATGAATTTCCCTCTGAACACTGCTTTAACTGTCTTCCTCTCCGTTGATATGTTACATCTCCAGCAGCAATCAGTTCACACTCCTCTCATTTCCTTTGTGAATTTTGGTGTGACCTGTGATTTAGAGGTAAATGGCCTTAATCCAAGAGCTTGGGATTTTCCAGTTGTATTTACGTTTGCTTTTCTTTATCTGGTTATTTTTTTTCCCTTTTTGTCTTTTGTTTGTTTGGTTGGTTGGTTTTATTTCCAGCTGATTTCTGTGGTGGCCTGAGAATCTGCTCCTGAGTGATTTCAGTCCCTTGAAATGTGCTGAGATTTGTCCTGTGGGTTGGGACTGGGCAGTATTATGGGGCTTCCTGTGCACTAATGACCGGACGTGGGCCTGGCTGCAGGCGGGTGCAGTGGTCTGGATCACCTGTCAATTAGGTCAGGGCTGTCCAAGGTGCTGCTCGGAACTCCCAGCTCCTTTCTGATTTCTTGTCTGCCAGTAATCTGCCGTCGAGAGAGGTGGGTCAAATCTGCTCGGTGACTTCGGATTTCTCTCACCCTTTCCTTTGGTCTCTTTCCTTTCCTGCGTTTCATGTTGCCGATGCTTCTCTAGGGCTGCACCATCTTCCAGAAGGACCGATCCGGTCAGCGTGGGCTGTGCTCCTCTCCCCAAAGCATCTTGCCTTCATGTCAGCTTTGTCTGATGACCGCAGGACTCCACGGGCTGCCTTCTGGTTGCACCTGCAATCCATCCTTTCCCTCCCTTTGTTTTTTCTTGCAACTGTTTCATGCTCTTCCGAAGGAGTGTCCCTTTTAACTGGTGTATACTTGGGTTTCATTTTTCCCATGGAGTCTGGCATGACTAATCTTTCGGTTGATTGTTCGGCCCATTCTACACAACCTAACTCACGTTTACGTAACTCGCTGAACTTCACGTTTGTCGTCCACCTTCTTGTTTCCTCTTTGCTGGTCTGGTTTCTGTTCCATTTCCCTCTCATCACTTGCCTTCTTTTCAATTAGTGTAATATTCGTCTCATCCTGTTTTCCCTCTCTAACTCACGAGTTATGCGTTGTTTCACTATTTTTAGTTGCCTATCCTGCCAACGTCAACATTCAGCCTTGACTGATTCATGATGGTTCAGGATGAATTGAGGCTTTGCCAATTTCCTGTCCTGCTTGCTCTTCGGGAGACTTTAGCTCCACCCCTCCCCCTGCCTTTTCTTTATGGTTATATTGCATTCAATTCAACATGTCCATCACCTGCCAGGGCTCACTGCCACAAATGCCTGCATGTATTTACCCAAGTTTTACGTTATTCTCTGCTCTTTGTTCTTCCTGATGTTTCCACAATTCTGCTGGGAGTATTTTCTTTTCATCTGAAGAACTCACCTTAGAATTCATTTTATGTTTTTTTGGCTGTGCCCAGTGGTTTGCAATATCTTAGTTGCCCTGACCAGGGAGGAAGCCACGCCCCCTGCAGTGGAAGGGCGGGGTCCTAACCACCGGACCACCAGGGAAATCCCTCATTTTGGAATTTCTTTAGTTCAGGCCTTGTGGTCTTGAGTTCTCTCGGTGTTTCTTTCCCTAAAATGTCTTCATTTTCTGAGTGTATTTTTGGCGATGTAGAACTCTAGATTGCAGTTCTTTTTTTATTTCAGCTCTGCAAAACTGTCATCCCACCGTCTTCTAACTTCTTTCATTTGTGATGAGAACTCATCACTTTTCTCTGCTCAATTTCTTCCTTTTCTCTTACTTTCTGCGGGTTTGCCTTCATGGATCAAGACGTGGTTTCCTTTGTGTTTATACTGCTTGGGACTTACAGAGCATCTTTAAATCTGTGAGCTGGTGGTTTTCGGAGATTTTAGAAAGTTCTCGATCATTATCTCTCCAAACGTAGCTTCGTCCCTTTCTCCCTCTCCTTGGGAGCTACAATTTCACTGAATGCCTCAGGTCTCTTGACTTCCCTCACGCCCCATGCCCCTATCTGCTTTAGTCTGGACGTTTCTAGTCAACTTTCACTCAGCTCTTTAACCCAGAATTCTGCCTTAGCTAAGATGCTGTGCAGTCTGGCTGCAGCCTTCCCCATCCCAGCATCTCAGATGGTACGTCTGTGCTCCTCTCTCCTGACACTGCTTCCGGCAGCTGCTCCTCCATCCCCCTGGCTCACTGGTCAGCAGTGGCCCCCACTGGGTCCCGGATCTTCCCTTCCTGTTCCACACAGTGACCCCTGGAAGGAAACCGGGTCCCCATCACCCCATGCAGAGTCTCAGACTCACCAGGCACGACCTCCCCAGGGGGCCCACCCGTGTCCACCTCCACCACGGCTCGCCTGCCTACTGACCCCAGCTGGACCTGCATCCTGCAATGGCCAGCAGGTGGACTGACCTCTGGCCATGTGGCCCTGGGTGGTACGTGGACTCTGGCCATGGGCATGGGGGTGAAGCCTGTCTTTCCCGCTTCAGGACACCTCCCCGATCTTGGGCTGCTTAAGCCCCAGCCCCTTTCTGTCATCAGCAGGGACAGACTTCATGCCCTTCTCACTTACGATCACCGCGACTGCCCTGGGCGAGTGCCCGGTCATGTTTTTATGGATCCGTTGTCAGTATTAATAAGCTAGTGGCTGGAAGAGATTAGCGCTGGGCGAGGCGAGGCTGGACCGGCTATTCTGAGTGCATCTATTTTGCTCCCTCCTCTCCGGAAAACTGCCCTGGTGGCGAGTCCCTGAGTCCCCACGCCACGTTCCGTGTCCCTGAGTGACAGCTGGGCTGACTGTGGAATCCTGGGCAGCCCGTTTCCCGTCAGTGCGGGGCCACGGGATGCATCTCTGCATCGCTGGGCTAATTACTGCGGCCACATTCTTCACATCAGGAGCCTCTTTTCTGACAACAGAGGGTGGGACGCCATGGCGACACGTGCGGGGAGACTGCGGCCACCCAGGAGACCAGGGCCTGGAGGGCGACCCGGTTGCCTGGGAGACGGATGAGGAGCCTGGTGGCGGGGCCCGGAGGCCAGGCCTGGGCCCCAGCAGCGGGGGCGGGGTCCCTGCAGGGGCCACTGGACCTGTGTGTTCACGCATCGGCAACCCACCCACTCCTGCCAGGCCAGGGGTCTCACCAGGACCCCAGAAATGAGCTTCTCTCTGCCGAGGCTGCGTCCGGGAGTTGGTGGGAGTCCCCCCAGGCTGCCCCAGTGTCCGGCACCCGGGCTGGTGGACTCCACAGCCCGCACGGCCATGCGCTCTGATCGGAGCTGGCGGAGAAAATCCGGGGCCAGTGCCTGTCTTAGACGGCATTTTAGACCAAGTTCTGAGTAGACCCCAAACCAGAATTTCCAAAGAAGGTCCTCGCCTGGGAGACGGTGAGGCCAAGCGGCGGGGGATTTCAGGCCCGGGCTGATGCCGTAGAAGCTCCAGGTGTCGAGCTTCTCCTCTGGGAGGGTAAAGATCGAGGCCTCAGAATTCTGGATGATGGTGCCCCTTGGTGAGAAGGCCCTACCGCCAGGGCGGGTTTCAGGGCCTGGGGCTTCCCAGTGGCTGTAGTGGTAAAGAGCCCATCTGCCAGTTCAGGAGATGCAAGAGATTTCGGTTCAGTCCCTGGGTTGGGAAGATCCCCTGGAGAAGGGCACGGCAACCCACTCCAGTATTCTTGTCTGGAGAATCCCATGGACAGAGGAGCCTGGCGGGCTACAGTCCATGGGGTCAAAGAGAGTCAGACATGCCTGAGCACCCATGCAGGCACGCCCATGCAGGGGCAGGGCTGGGGGAGGGNATTCCTTAAGACAAAAGCACTAACAAAAAAATGGGCAATCTTACATATGACTATATTAAAATTAAGAAATTCTGTTTACCATGTCCCAAAGAAAGACACAAAATTGTGTGAGCTGTGTATAGTAGCCTGTCAGTTGTTATACTTTTCTACCATTTATTAAATATTAGTAACAGTGCTGATGCCCCAGACCAAAACTTTAGCTGGAAGCTTCACAAGGACTTCATGACATGTGATAAAGACAAGTTTTGTCATCCTTTCTGTACAACAATGCTTGTTCTCAAAAAAATTAATGTCACCCTTTATGGAGTTAATCATCTTAATTCAGGACAGTTATTTCCCTTTTAAAAAATTACACCCAGCTTCAAAATTTGTTAGATTGCACAATATGGTATTTTGTATTTTGATCAGTTAAAAATTGGATAAGGATGGGTTTTTTCTTTCACACTAATACCTACAGATGGTACAATATATTTGATATTACTCTTTCAGACTTAGTGACAAGTGAGTGAAAGACTTTAGGACTTCATTTGTGGTTAAGGAACAAAGGATCCAGTGTTATTCCTGTACAGAGGTCTATTTCTCACCCCAGAAAAAAATTTCCCTCAAGAATGAATCCAAGAGCCTGAGGAAAGGTCAGGATATGTCTCTTCATCTTGATTCAAAGTCAGCGGGAGATAGATTTAAAGCTATTTCTATACTACCTAGATTGGAAGCTGTCCATTTTCTTCACTTCAGGTATTAATTTCAAAATAACATTCCTTCCCTAAAGATACTCCTGGAAGAGGTAGACCCCGTTTCTCACCTTGTTCTACAGATGACAGTTTCCTGACCTCCTGGCACGGTGGCCTTTGTTTGCCTTACCCTCTTCTCTGGTTTCTCCTCATGTTGCACTAATGTCCTGAACACAAGCAGTTCCTAATAAAGGGCTTCTTTCATCACCCCAGTAGACTGTCTCTTGGCACATGATATCAAAGATTGCTTGAGGAGAAAGTGAAAATAGAGGTAGAGGTTTAAACATGGCACACTATCACGTTATCAGCCCTGTAGTCCCTGGCCAGATTTGATGAAATGCTGCTCCTATAGCTTCAACCCTGTGCCATTGCTAAACCCATCCGAGCAAGGCAGGGGAGGAAGTTAGAACCTTCCCACTGCCAGCAGAGGTATCAGTCTTATTGACATGGCCCACTCTCTCCCATGCTGGGCTGCTTATAAGGTCTTGCTTGGATTCTTACACTAACAAACCAACTGTTTAAAAAAAAGAGTATACAAGACAAGTAGGACGTTTTGAACGTGACTAGATAGTCGATTTCATTTAGGAACTGTACTGAATTAAACATTTTTCCAAAGAAGACTTCATTTCCTGGCATTTCACATTAGACTGAATCTTCCTTAATCCCTCGGGTTGAGGGGGACAGTGATAGGTTATAGGTAGGTTCTACCTCTGGGGAATGGGGATTCTTTGTCTGACATAAGGGGTCAAAAAAACAGAAATATCACGACTTCTAGTTCTTACAAACAGCAGTCTTGGGTGGGGAAAAAAATGTTCTGCCTGGCAAATCTGAAACTAACCCAGAATTTCCAGGGCGCATTGCCAATGGACATGTTTCCCTGAGGATCCTAAGACTGCTCTGATCTGCTTAGACTCCTGAGACCTGATCAGATAAAGACAGACTTAAAAATGGATTCTTCAGCTGTTATAAGTTTCCTATAGTAGCCAGAGAGAAGCAGTCTCTGCTTCCATGATGTTGTGAGCCTGTTGGGTCTCTTGCTCCATTGGTGTGTGCATGTGTGTCTGTGGTGACAGAGTGAGAAAGAAAGCATGGAGAGTGTAGTAGAGTCAGAGGGAATAGAGACTTGGAAGCTCACACTGCACACGAGCAGCTGGCTTACAGCAGAACTCACAGCACCTTCACTCTGGGCCTGACAGCAGCACAGCCAATGTCCTCACTTTTATACGTCAAAGCCCGTGGAAAAGGTCAGTGAATGTATACTTCCCCTATGCTGAAGGCTGACTCTGCCTCTGTTGGCATCCATCAGAGATGAACACACTGTCTCCCTCAAAAACCACTTGTGTTCAGATCACACAGGATTCAGCACAGAGTGGTGTATACAAGATGTCACAGGTTTTTGTTTTTAATTTTAAAAAGCCAAATGTCATAGATCTTGACTCAGTTAACCCCTTGCTCTGTTTCTTCCTCTCTAGATGACTAGCTATGCGTCTGGTTTCCCAACTATCTCCACTTAGTTGCTTCTTCTGTGTCTCCCCTCTGTGTGTCTATCAGGCTCTCTGAGTCTGCCCACCTGCCCTTCTTACTCTNGTTAACCCCTTGCTCTGTTTCTTCCTCTCTAGATGACTAGCTATGCGTCTGGTTTCCCAACTATCTCCACTTAGTTGCTTCTTCTGTGTCTCCCCTCTGTGTGTCTATCAGGCTCTCTGAGTCTGCCCACCTGCCCTTCTTACTCTGGCTGAAGGGCAGATGGCTTGGATGAGACAGCTGGTCTGGTTTTGAAGTGACCTAAGGCAGAAAGAGACCAAAATTGGACCAGTTCTTCTGAGTCACCTGGTTGAATTGAGAGGATTCCAGACTCCTAGATTAGTGGGTTGATTCTGTACCACCCAAGGACATGTGCCATTTTGCTTATGTGGGCCTCTCAGTCTGTTTCCTATTTGGCTTTTCCTCTTTCTGGGAGTTTTTCTTTCTCTTTCTCTGGCTCTGTCTGCCCTCACCATGTCCTTCATCTGCCTCTCTCTCTCTATCCCCACCTTTAATAATTTTTCCATTCTCCTTCAGCATGAATAGCAGAAAGGGCACTGTCCCAGGACCAGAAAGTTTTTTTTGGTTTTCTTACACTATTGATAAATGGCCTTGACCCACAGGGGTTTTGAGGATACTAAATGGCCACAATTAGAGTCTTACCTCTCTACCTTTCTAGATACTTGACAATTCAGGTCACTTCCTCTTTTCCAAGGTTCCATTTCCATTTTAAAGTCTTGTAGGTGGCACCTTTTCACGTGAAGTCCCTCACAGATTGTTGTGAGGCATACGTGAGAGAATCTAAACCATGAAGAATCACAGAAGTGGAAAGGATGGTCCCACTTAGGTTTTATCACTTCCTCTTTTCCAAGGTTCCATTTCCATTTTAAAGTCTTGTAGGTGGCACCTTTTCACGTGAAGTCCCTCACAGATTGTTGTGAGGCATACGTGAGAGAATCTAAACCATGAAGAATCACAGAAGTGGAAAGGATGGTCCCACTTAGGTTTTCACAATCTCGTATTACTTTATTTCTAATTTTCACATTTTTCCCTGATTTGACTCTATCTTCCATTTTCTTCCCATCCACCTTTTTTCCTTTTATCTTCCTCATGATGTGTTTCTCTTCCTCCTTTCCCAGTTGTGCTTTTCTTTCACTTCATTTGCCTGTGAATAGTTTTCTTGTTTATCTGTGCATTTTTCTTTCCTGTTCCTTTGAGAAAAGATGGGTGAGAAAGTCTCAAAGAGGTTTGTGATATATTACAAAACAAGCAAATAACATGAAAATTCAGTTTTTCCCATNTTTGCCTGTGAATAGTTTTCTTGTTTATCTGTGCATTTTTCTTTCCTGTTCCTTTGAGAAAAGATGGGTGAGGAAGTCTCAAAGAGGTTTGTGACATATTACAAAACAAGCAAATAACATGAAAATTCAGTTTTTCCCATTTTCTCTAAGGAATACAAAATAAATAAATTTAAAAGGAGGTAGGGCAAGGAGTTGAGATGAGACAGGAGTTTAATCTGATATACAAAATAATTTCCTGATCCAGAAGAGTGATTTTTTTAAAACCACTAGTTTCTACCCAGGAATTTTCAATGGCAGTGGAACATTGGATCAAGATTTTAAAAGATCTCTTCCAACATATGGAGTGCAAAGAAGAAAAGAAGGGAGAAAAGAAGTAAAGGAGAGGGTAATGAATGTGTACTAACAACTACTGTTGGTCAGTCACATTGAATATAGGTTTTCCCTTATCAATTAATATTTATACCAGTCAACAAAATGTAATTAGTAAGTTTATCTACTTCCAAACCCTAAGCTTTTTCTATACATCTGCATATATATGTATATTTCACATGTAGATGTTAGTTTTCAAAATAGTATCTCCATCACCTCTAAATATTAATGCAGTGTATGTCATTGACCTGATAATGCTTTAGTTCTTTCCAAGACTTTCAGATGGTCTGTCTTCTCTCCCTACTTTTGTATTTCTGATTCTTTTTACAATCCATACAGGTTTTCTAGACAACATAAATGGCACTGGAGTTCACATCAACTGTAGCCCTATGACTTCTAAAACAAGCCTATCTAGTGCTCAATTTTGACCTCATCAATCCAAATGTACCTGTATAGTTTCCAACAATCTCATCTTGCACAAATAGCCAGGGCTTTAATGTTCAGGGACTAATCATTCTAAAGGGTTTCCCTGATGGATCAGGCAGTAAAGAATCCACCTGCAATGTAAGAGACCTGAGTTCTATACCTTGGGTGGGAGGGTCCCCTGGAGAAGGGCATGGCAACCCACTCCAGTATTCTTGCCTGGAGAATTCCATGGACAGAGGAGCCTGGCGGGCTACAGTCCACGGAGTCACTAAGAGATGGACACAAGTGAGTGACTAAGCACACTCACAGATCATTCTAAAAGTAGATTAACTTGTCACCTTTTCACTTTGTTTTCCCTCTGCTTTTTAGAGTATTGGAAGTGAAATGTTTTTTTCAGGGGTGAACTTTTCCCCAAATTATGTAAAACCCCTTCTAGGGGTGATTATTTTCAGAAGGTTTTTATTTGGTTTTTGCTCTATAGCTTAGATTGTGTCTCTGGGGAGGAGACAATGAACACCCATCACGTGGAAACAAAGTGGATATGAAGTCCATCTAAAAATAAGAAAGTAAATTGAAAGAAAGATCTAAAATCACAGCTCACTTGTGGGTGCCAGAGAAGTTTCTTTATGAATACAGCTGTGCTTTTGTCTTGTCCGTAGCAGTAAAGATCTGTCATGCCAAGTGAGGGCCCTCACAATGTCAGACCAACATGCGATATGAAGTATAATTCTGCATGTTTCAGAAATATGGAGATTTTGCAGTAGATCTAACTATAAAAGAATAGAATCTAGAAGAGTCGGAGTCAGGGGGAAAGGTCACATTTACCTTGAAAAATGTCTACTACATAGTAAAGAAAGGATTGAACATAAGTCTTATTTTTTGCTAAGGCTATGACAGTAAAAATTGCTCTATAATAGATGAAGGTTAGACTTAGCCAGGTATTTGATAACAATATTTCTTTGAATTCCCATAAAAATCACAAAAGCTATTTAGATATTAATTCCACCGCAGCCTAAAGGGAGTGAACTAAGTATCCTAAAACTAATCCTCCTGTGAGACTAATGGTTAATTTTCACAATGACAGATTCACATAAAATTCACATTTAACAAATTCATAACAGCTTATGTGTATCGATAGTTGGATGATTTCAACTCTTTAAGAGTTTTCTATTTTTGCATCTGCTTAGGGGTCTGTCTTTATTTCTCTTAATTTTAACGTCCAAGGAAATCATCTCAGAATATGACTGTCGGAAATGCATATGTCTAAGAATTATTAAATTTGATGGACTTTGGTTAATAATACCATGAGTTTAACCCTTCTAAATCTTTTTTAGTCCTTTGAGGTGTATATTTTTAGCCACTTCAACATTCTTTTAGCCAAAGCCATTTCTATTTTATTTTCTTAATTCCAATATAATGGAAGCATCATGAGGACAGTCTTTGTTGCTGTTCAGCTGCTCAGTTGTGTCCGACTCTGCAACCACATGGACTGCAGTAAACCAGGCTTCTCTGTCCTTCCCTACCTCCCAGAGTTTGTTCAAACTCATATGCATTGAGTCAGCGATGCCACCCAACCATCTCATCCTCTGTCACCCTCTTCTGCTTCTGCCCTCAGTCTTCCCTAGCATCAGGGTCTTGATCAATTGCTCTTTCCCAAGTGTCTAAAACAGGGCCTGGTTCATAATAAGTTCTTTATGAATATTTGTTGAGTGAATGAATAAATTATGTATTTATTAAGTTGATCTATTTCTTTTGAATATACCTAATATATTTTAACTACATATACATATAGCTTTATTAAACAAACTAATTATATACAATATTTACTCTGTTTAACAAGGGTATTTTAAACACTAGGAGTAAGAAAATGTAATGAGTGAGAGTGTGTTTATCTTCGGTGCATTTTATAAATCATACCAAAATAATGTTATTACACATAATATCACTTTATGCCATAAAAATGTATGTATAGCAATATATGAAAGTACAAGGAACCACTTTTAACATTTTGGTGAGCTTCCTTTGATCATTTATCAATGCAAAGGAAAATGCTGTTTAATTAATGTACTCATGAGTATACCAAATATGCTGGTTTATATTTTGTTCTTTGTTTCACTTAAAATTACTAAGTATTTCAGCATCATTATAGAGAGTTCATAAACATAATTTTAATGACTATATATTTCAACACTTTAATCTTCTATAATATAGATAACTGTTTCTCTATTATACCTTGTTATTTTTTGCTGTTATAAATAATGCCATGATTTGCAGTTTTGTGTATAAAGCTTTGGTAATTAATTTCTTGGAGTAAATTTGTAAATGGTTGATTCTATTCACATTAGAAAACTTATTTAGCACTGTGTGCCAGGCACTAGTCAAAAAACTTCACAAATATCGATTCATTTAATCCTCATAATGATCTAATAATGTAGTTACTGGGCTTCCCTGGTGGCTCAGATGGTAAAGAATCTGCCTGCAAAGCAGGAGTCCCTGGGTTTGATCCCTGGGTCAGGAAGATCCCCTGGAAAAGAAAATGGTAACCCACTCTGGTACTCTTGCCTGGAAAATTCCATGGAAAGAGGAGCTCGGTGGGCTACAGTCCTTAGGGTCACAAAAAGTCGGACACACCTGAGCAACTAATATAATGTAGTTACTATCATTATTATTCTATCTTAGAGATGAGGAAGCTGAGGCATGTTAAGTCACCTCAGTTTACACAGCTGGTATGTGTTGAAGCCAGAATTTTATTTATTTATTTTGTCAGATATCTTTGCTTTATTTGTTTGGGTAGATAGAGCACAACATTGTTGTGTTCAATACAGTGAAGCCAGAATTTTAATCCAGATAATTGAACTCTGGGGTCAGTATTATTTAAAAGATCCTAAGTTAAAAGAAATGAACATTTTTAAAGCTTTTGTTACATGTTTTCAAACTGCTTTCCAGCCAAGAGTGGAGCACCATTTAACCAGCATGTTATAATTTTATAATTTATATAATTCAATGGATCATAAATAGTATCTGTTTTAAAACTATTGTTTGTTATTAATGAGTTTGAACACTTTGGAATGGTTTTTCCATTTTATGAATTATTAGTTCTTGTCCTTTTATCTCTTAAGATCTTGCTGTTTTGACAAGCTCTTTAAAATAAATTTCATATATTGTTGCCTCTTATATTTTCTTTTTTTAGTTCCACCAGTTTTCCATTTGATATGGTCCGATCTATCTTTCTTTTCATGATTTCTAGTGTGACTTAGGCAAAGCCTGAATTCCTATCAGAACATACTGCAGTGGAGTGACAAGTAAGAGTCTTGGGACTGGGACAGGCTAGAGGCTTCTAATAAACTAATTAACTCTATTAGTTATTGATAAGAACAGGCACAGTGCAGGAAGATCTTCTGATTGTTTTTTCCTGAGAAGTTTATATCTTGAGTTTCACATGAGATGTCCTTCAGAGGAAAGACTGTGGCTTAATAAAGCACATCTGTTTGAGCCAAAAGGCTGATTGATGATTTATCACCTTTGGCACAGAAGTTCCCCTTCATTGAAAATTCAATTCTATTTTCTTCCGTTCTTTCTTTGGGCTTTTGAAATATACTCAAAATTTTATACAGCTATGGTTAAGTTATGGTGTGAAGCTTCCTTAAAACAAACTAAATAAAAAATCAATTTACATTCCTCAGTTCGCTTCCCTTGCCCTCAAGTTTCTCTCTTTTTCATTCTTGGAAAGCAGAAGGAGCAATGAAATAGTGAAGAAATATTCAGCATTATCATGGTGGTTTCTCTAATTTGTCCCTTTTTTTCTGTATTGCATGCTCTCATTTCCTGAGTAGTACATATTTTTGTTTATTTAAAATTAAGGTAGGAGGATACATAGATCAATTAGAATTTAAAACTCCTTGAAATGTTCAAAAGAAAGCTAAAAATGCAAAATTTTCAGACTTAATTATGTATCAAATATTTCAAATTTGATAAATATGAACTTCAGGTAAATTTCAGTTAGTGGGTTACATAGATAGAAAGTGATCAACAAAAATCACATTGTTTAAATATTCATTTACTTGTTCAAAAACCATTAATCAAAAGTTTACTTTGTGCTGGAGAACCAATAAATATTTTTGTCCCACCATTAACGATTCTACAGTTATTTTCCTTTCACTGTTGTGGCCTTCTGATTGATTCTATGTTAGTGAATAACAGCATTTAAATCAGAATTATACCAGCACCACTGAATTATTGATATGACTTAATCTTAATAAACTCATTAATACAAATTAATTCCTTGATCAGTTTTCTAGTATAGTACTTAAAATATTTCCAGTTTTGTCATGTGAATAAAAATACTGAAGTTATTTTGATCCAGACTAACTTATTTATGTTTAACTTATCAGTATTTTGTTCAAATCAATTTTACTATAATAGCTTCTGCTTCCATGAGATTTGTTTTGTGGGCCTTATTTTTATCCAGTCCCATTTTCCCAAGTCCAAATTTATAGATCTATATCTTGCTGCATATAGTTTTTCAGTTTTATTTTGTATTGATTATTTCAATGTTATATTTAGTATTTATTTCTTAGCTAATCTATGATAAAGATTGCTAAATATATCAGTATTGGTCTACTGCCAGAATTGTCTGTTATAAAGCTAATTTAATTTTTCTGATCATTTGAAGGGCCTTGTATTAACTGTCCACAACATTTGTGGCTTAAAGAGCAAATAATGGAATCAAAATAGCTTACTTCTGAAAAGAAATTAAGTGATTTTTCATTAAAAGAAAAGGACAGGAGAGATGATAGGTTATTGGAGAAGGCTTCGCTGAGGAGGTAGTGTATAATTTGCATCACAAAAGATAAGAAAGAATTCACCAGAAGCCAATAGGGTTAAAGGACAAT
>SJYX01013723.1:0-66734 GCA_006410675.1 Oreotragus oreotragus
GCTAAAAGAGATCAGTCCTGAATATTCATTGGAAGGATTGATGCTGAGGCTGAAACTCCAGTACTTTGGCCACCTGATGCAAAGAGCTAACTCATTTGAAAAGACCCACATGCTGGAAAAGATTGGAGGCAGGAAGAGAAGGGGACAACAGATGAGATTTTTGGATGGCATCACCGACTCAATGGACATGAGTTTGGGTGAACTCTGGGCGTTGGTGATAGACAGGGAGGCCTGGCGTGCTGTGATTCATGGGGTCGCAAAGAGTCGGACATGACTGAGCGACTGAACTGAACTGAGCAACTGAACTGAACTGAACTGAGAGACAGAATGAAAAATTAAAAACTTTGGCTATGGAAATTTAGTAAGTCAGAAAAGTGAAAGTGAAATTCACTGTCAGAGAACGCCTTAGAAATTTACCATTAGTGCTGTGCTCCCTTTGAATTCCCATTGTTTTATGCTGCCAAGATGGAAGTTATGGTTCATTCAATATATTTCATGTTCCAAAAATACCTGGTTGTTGAAGAGATGCTTATCTTCATTCCCCCAACACTTGCAGAGTGTTGTATCTTTAAAGTTCCTGATAGGTAAACAGAAGCAAGAAATATTTAAAAAGCTGTATTATTTTTCACCTGCTGATTTTGAGAGTAAGGAGAATCTTTAATCAAACAAACTATAATTCTTTGCGGAATATTTTTCTATATTATTTGCTAAGATTGAAGGTGTCTCCATGGAATTATCCTACTTTTTAAAAAATTTAATGCTAACATTTGAATTAATCTTCAATATTCTGTGAGAAATTGATTATTGATGAAACATCCATTATTAACACAAAGCCTAGTATCCCTTAGATTTTTGTCCCGCCAAGAGAATCTCTTGATAGGAATAGCCCACTGCCATTTTCACACTTATCCCACAGATCTATTTCTCCACCTTTTAAAGCTTTCAGTTGAGTGTGAATAAAACCACCTCCTCTTGATATTTTCAGTACAACTGAGATAGCCTATAATTTTCAAAACTATTTTGGTTAACCTAATAATTGCAAAAAGAGAAAAAAATCAGAGAATACAGGAAATAAAAACAGCTGATAAAATACAGGTTTTGGAACCTATCCTTACTAGTTTATTCCTACATCATACCTTATGGGAAAGAGATTATTTTTCCCCAAATGCATTGCTTTTTTTTTTTTCATCCTAGCTGGAGTATCTACTTCTCACCTCTTGATTGGCAAATTTGTGAGTGTCAGTGACATAGTGAAACCAGAAAAGAAAACCCGCTGCAAATAATGGCTGTACCAATTAAAAAATTTTTTGTTGTTGAGATATAATTGTCATACAACACTGTGTAAGTTTAAGTTTTGTAGCATGTTGATTTGATACATTTATATGTTGTAATATGACTGCTACTGTAGTGTTAGCTAATACCTTTATAACATCACTTAATTATCTCGTTTCTTTTTTTGGTGAGAACATTTAAGATCTAGTCTCTCAGCAGCTTTGAAGTATATAATACATTAATGGTTTTGCCATATTATCCTGGACCTAAAAATAAAAGCCAATAGTATGAGTGCTATAGAAAATATGTGCTAACAATATCTTTTTAGACTAGGATAGACAAAGATTTATTAGGACAAAGTTTCTTTGAAAAATAAAAACATGGTAGGTCTTAGCATCTATCCCTTATTCTGCATAAAAAGATTCAGTCTGATGCAAAGAATAGCCATTTTTATTTGGAAATTCAGCTCCTCTCCACTCCTTACTCATGTCATCTGAGTAGAGTTCTAGTAACAAGGTATGAGGGTGAATGTATAAAACAGGTTTAAGGTGATTGAAGTGCCCTACATCTGCATCAATTTGTTCACGAATGGGCACGTAACGTAAGCCATGCGAATCAGAGTAAATCCTTACATGGAATTCCCAGAGTAAGCTCCCAGGTAAAGACTCTACTCCTTTCTCTTTTTAAGTTGGATTTGACTAGGTTTGCCAGTTCCATAATCTCCAGCAGTTATTTTTCAGCCCTGAGGAAAGAGCCCTCTGGAATGAATGAAGCTATGTGTGGATGATATTGCTTTACCCTTTGTTTCTAGGAGGACCTGATGTCAGACATACCTTTGAATGATTTAGTTAGTAGAATCAATGTATTCCATTATTCACTTGAAACTAATTTAAAATGAGTTTTCTATGGAACTGAAAGAATTTGTACTGATACAGGAAATATGTATGATATAAGATTAGTAAGATGAACTGATGTAAGAACATCTAGAACAAATTTCGTGATAAGTTTCTATAGTGAAAGAGAAGAAAGATAGGGTTTAAACTCTCCATCACTCATTATTTACATTGTCTTTTATTTCAAATGGTATCAAGCCTCTTTATGGCTGGGTAGTATTCCACTGTAAATATGTACCGCATCTTCTTTATCAGCTTATCTGTCAGTAGGCGTTTAGGTTATTCCACGTCTTGACTGTTGTAGATAGTGCTGCTATAAGCATAGTGGTTCATGTATCTTTTTGAACTACAGTTTTGTCTGGGATATATGCCCAAGAATGGGATTGCTGGATCATATAGCAATTCCATTTTTAGCTTTATGAGGAGCTTCCATACTATTTTCTATCGTGGCTGCACCAACTTACATTACCACCAACACTGTAGGAGGGTTTCCTTTTTTCCACATCTTCTCCAGAATTTGTTATTTGTAGACATTTAAATGATGGCCATTCTGACTCATGTGAGATGGTACCTCATTATAGTTTTGATTTGCAGTTCGCTAATATTTAGTGATTTTGAGCATCTTTTCATGTTCCTTTTGAGCATTATGAAGTATCACTATGAACAAAGCTAGTGGAGGTGATGGAATTCCAGTTGAGCTATTTCAAATCCTGAAAGATGATGCTGTGAAAGTGCTACACTCAATATGCCAGCAAATTTGGAAAACTCAGAAGTGGCCACAGGACTGGAAAAGGTTAGTTTTCATTCCAATCCCAAAGAAAGGCAATGCCAAAGAATGCTTAAACTATTGCACAATTGCACTCATCTCACACGCTGGTAAAGTAATGCTCAAAAATCTCAAAGCCAGGCTTCAACTGTACATGAATCGTGAACTTCCAGATGTTAAAGCTGGATTCAGAAAAGGCAGAGGAACTAGAGATCAAATTGCCAGCATCTGCTGGATCATCGAAAAAGCAAGAGAGTTACAGAAAAATATCTACTTCAGCTTTATTGATTATGCCAAAGCCTTTGATTGTGTAGACCACAACAAACTGGAAAATTCTGAAAGAGATGGGAATGCCATTTGACCTGTCTCTTGAGAAATCTGTGTGCAGGTCAGGAAGCAACAGTTAGAACTGGGCATGGAACCTGTCTCTTATACACATCTCTGCACCTAAGTACTGCATTCTGGACTCTTGTTGACTATGAGGACTACTCCATTTCTTCTAAGGGATTCTTGCCCACAGTAATAGATATGATGGTCATCTGAATTAAATTTGCCCANATCACTATGAACAAAGCTAGTGGAGGTGATGGAATTCCAGTTGAGCTATTTCAAATCCTGAAAGATGATGCTGTGAAAGTGCTACACTCAATATGCCAGCAAATTTGGAAAACTCAGAAGTGGCCACAGGACTGGAAAAGGTTAGTTTTCATTCCAATCCCAAAGAAAGGCAATGCCAAAGAATGCTTAAACTATTGCACAATTGCACTCATCTCACACGCTGGTAAAGTAATGCTCAAAAATCTCAAAGCCAGGCTTCAACTGTACATGAATCGTGAACTTCCAGATGTTAAAGCTGGATTCAGAAAAGGCAGAGGAACTAGAGATCAAATTGCCAGCATCTGCTGGATCATCGAAAAAGCAAGAGAGTTACAGAAAAATATCTACTTCAGCTTTATTGATTATGCCAAAGCCTTTGATTGTGTAGACCACAACAAACTGGAAAATTCTGAAAGAGATGGGAATGCCATTTGACCTGTCTCTTGAGAAATCTGTGTGCAGGTCAGGAAGCAACAGTTAGAACTGGGCATGGAACAGACCAGTTCCGAACAGGAAAAGGAGTACGTCAAGGCTGTATATTGTCACCCTGCTTATTTAACTTATATGCACAATACATCATGAGAAATGCTGGGCTGGAAGAAGCACAAGCTGGAATCAAGATCGCTGACAGAAATATCAATAACCTCAGAAATGCAGATGACACCACCCTTATGGCACAAAAAGAACTAAAGAGCCTCTTGATGAAAATGAAAGAGGAAAGTGAAAAAGTTGGCTTAAAGCTCAACATTCAGAAAACTCAGATAATGGCATTTGGTCCCATCATTTTATGGCAAATAGATGGGGAAACAGTGAAAACAGTGACAGACTTTATTTTCTTGGGCTCTAAAAGTACTGCAGATGTTGATTGCAGCCAAGAAATTAAAAGATGCTTGCTCCTTGGCAGAAAAGTTATGACCAACCTAGACAGCATATTAAAAAGTAGAGACGTTACTTTACCAACAAAAGTCCATGTAGTCAATGCTATGGTTTTTCCAGTAGCCATGCATGGATGTGAGAGTTGGACTATAAACAAAGCTGAGCACCAAAGAACTGATGCTTTGAACCTTGGTGTTGGAGAAGACTCTTGAGAGTCCCTTGGACTGCAAGGGGTTCCAACCAGTCCATCCTAAAGGAGATCAGTCCTGAATATTCACTGGAAGGACTGATGCTGAAGCTGAAGCTCCAGTACTTCGGCCACCTGATGTGAGGAACTGACTCATTTGAAAAGACTCTGATGCTGGGAAAGCTTGAGGCGGGAGAAGGGGATGACAGAGGATAAGATTTTTGGATGGCATCACCGACTCAATGGACATGAGTGTGAGTAAACTCCGGGAGCTGGCAATGGACAGGGAGGCCTGGCATGCTGCAGTCCATAGGGTCGCAAAGAGTCGGACATGAGTGAGCAACTGAACTGAACTGATTGAACATTTATACATCTTATTTGGAGAAATGTCCATTTATGTCTTTAACCCATTTTTAAATAGCATTGTTTGTTTTTGTGCTGTTGAATTGTATGAGCTGTTAGTATATTTTCGAAATTGAGCCCTCGTCAGTTGTATAATCTGGAGAAGGCAATGGCACCCCACTCCAGTACTTTTCCCTGGAAAATCCCATGGATGGAGGAGCCTGGTAGGCTGCAGTCTATGGGGTCACAAAGAGTCGGGCACGACTGAAGCAACTTAGCAGCAGCAGCCGCAGACGTATCATCGGCAAATATTTTCTCCCATTCTATAGGTTGTATTTTTGTTTTGTTGATAGTTTCCTTTGCTTTGCAAAAAGCTTGTAGGCTCGATTAGGTACTATGTGCTTTTTAAAATTTCTATTGCCTTGGGAGACTGTGAAAGTCATTGTTTATATAGTTGTTAAATTTTTAACAAAATCTGCTATACCCACCTTTTATTTTTGACCCTCTGACTGAAGATTCTCACTCTGTTTACTTGAAATAAAGTGTGTAGGATCATAACTAATTTAGAAAATATATTAGCTTTTATAGTCCCAGCTTCTCAACCAAATCCTCAGGAATGAGGCAAAGTGAGAAGAGAATGTAAATTAGTACTTGCATATGAAAATGAAGGGGCTTTTTAGAGAAAGTGATGAAGTGTAAAAGATGGAGAAGTACAAAGGAGTTCTGTGATCCAAAGCATAGGCTAGCTACTGTCCTCAACTCTGGCTACACAATATAATTATTGATGGATATTTAAAAAAATAATCATACTTGGAACTCACTCTGGATCAATGAAATTAGGTCTCATGATTGAAGCAACAGACATTTGACTTTAAAGTTCCACAGATGACTCCATTGTACAGGCAGGACGCAAGGCCACTGGGAGAAAAGAAAAAGTGGTGATATTCATTCAGTTTATATGACTGTGGTCACTTTTATGTTTCAATTTTATTTATTTATTTATTTTTTGTATTTATTTATTTTTTTACACGAACTCCCAAACATGAACCCCCCTCCCACCTCCCACCCCACATCATCCCTCCAGATCATCCCCATACACCAGCCCCAAGCATCCTGCATCCTGCATTGAACATAGACTGGCAATTCATTTCTTACATGATAGTATATCCACCTATTAATTCATCAGCTCACTAATTCCTGCATCCATCCATCCATCCATTCATTCATTTGTCCTTTCATTTCTTTAGTTACTCATCTATGCACTCATTTGATCAGCTACCTATTTATTTGTTCTTTCATCTACTGACTTTGAGTCAGTCAATCATGTACTCAGTCCACTAGTATTTATCAAGTACCTAAACTCTGCTTCCAGAGGTAAATGAATACAATAAAATAGGTCAATGCCTTTCAAAACTACCAGTTAGTTGTGGCAGTGTTCCTGACAGTGTGTGCTAAATAACAGACGTTATTTCTCTGCCTTATTAAAAGGGATTATGAGAAACACTGGCTGAAGTTATGAAAACTGTTCTTTTAATGTCATTTACATGGATTGGTAATATCTCTGAATCTCTGCCACATTTAAGATACTGGAAGTTCTAATTTTAAATTCACTAAAGTGAGATGATGACTGAGGAAAATAAATAAATAATGTGCGATTGCCACTTCCCTCCCACCTCACACCAAAGAAAGTTTGGTTTAATATCTTCAGCTGAAAAAAAATGCAGATAATCACTATAATTAACTTTGGTTCAGTTCTTAGTCCATTTTCTATTTCCAAATATTTCTAATTCCCATAAAAGTCTCATTTATATATCGTTTAATATGTTCAATTAAAACTTCTCCAACCTCCCTCCTTATTGAATTGAGCCAAGTTTGGGGTTGACATGCTTTGTTTTGGTTGCCGCTTATTTATTTGTATTTATTCATTCGACCTTAACATAGACCGTGTTACAGAGTCTATGGTTACTGTTTATTTTGTGAGAACAGGATGTAAGTTCTACATATTCTTGAACATAAATACCAATTTTGACTTTCTCACTTGCTAAGTTCAAGTATTCTTAAAGACCTTGTACTCCTATGAGTATAATGCGCATTTTACAGTCATTTTTGTCTTTAATGAGAGAGAAGGATTTGTCAGACTCCTTCAAAAATCCATTGCTTCATACTACTGGTTTTATACATTCCTGAATTTTTATAGCTCCCAGTTTTCATATGCACTTTCTTTTAACAGGGCTTCTGAAATGAGTTGATAAAAATGCCTATCAGAGGTGACTTGGCCTTAGTTCTTTAGAATTCTTTTGTTTACCCTGTTTTTAAAAAATCATTGTTTAAAATATAAGTGTTTCCTAAATTATTTTTAGTAGTGAGCATAATACAAACATGTCGGTTTTTCCCAAAGATGCAAATTGTATGAAAAAGTGAAAATATATCACCTTTGTTTTCTCACTACCATCCTACTCCATAGAAGTTAACCAGTCCTAATTATTTCTTAAGTACCTCTTCCTGAAATTTTATATATCGATAACATTGTAGCTTTGGTTCCCTCAAAGGGAGAAGGGAAAAACTTTACTTAACAGCCTCTATTTCCATTTTGTGAAAAATTTTCCCAACAACTGTCACTCTCTGAAACTTCCATGTTGAGCATGCTATGTGCAGGAGAGTGCCTCTTGGGGAAGGCTCAGGGCAGGATGTAAGGGATGCTTTTTGTGAATAGGAGGTAAAATCCTGTCAAATTAAGTCTCCTCTTTCATGAAAACTGGGCTTTTCCCCCTGCCAGCCATCACTGGAAAAAGAGACCGTTGAGGCTGAGAAAGTCTGAAATGGTGCATGAGAGCTGCTTAATATTCTTTGTATATTTTAGTGTGTGTGCATGTGTTCTTAATTTTATGTACTGAAAAATTATCAATATTTTAGTTCATGGCTTATGAAGTATTAAATGAAATGAAGATTTCATAACTGTTGGAAAATCAGTATTTTTCACTTCACAAAAACTCCCAACTATCATCTGCATTGGTTGCCAGAAAAATTAAAATCAAGCTTAAGAAATTTACACGTGGCCAAATAATTTCAAAAGCAAAATTATAAAATTATTTGAAATATATTTACAGAAAAAATCATATTTATTTGACAAGTGAATATATTTTAATGTTTGTTTTATTTTGTGTGGTACCTCTGAAAGTAAGAAACTTAGGGTTAATGAGGATCTTAAAGTGGCCTTGTGCTCAAAGCATAGCTTTCTAAATCCTAGAATTGATACAGATTTTCTCTGACTCTTATCTACTTTCGAAAATTCTCCTTTTAGAGGACTTAGATACACTCTTAGAAGAAGAGACCTCTTGGCTAGAAGCAACCTCTTGCTAGCACACGTGTGCATGTGTTGTCGTTTCAGTGTTATCTGACTCTGTGACCCTATGGACCATTGCTTGCAGGCTCCTCTGTTCTTGGGATTCTCCAGGCAAGAATACTGGAGTGGGTTGCCATGCCTTCATCCAGCAGATCTTTCCTGACTCAGGGATTGAAACCACGTCTCTTAACCTCTCCTGCACTGACAGGTGAGGTCTTTACCACTAGTGCCACTTTGGAAACCATTGGCTAGAAGTCAAGGGTATAGCTAATATGCATGCATATATACACACATACAAGCATAGAGAATATGACAGAAACTTGGAAGACCTGGTACACTCAAAACCTCAATGAAAGAAGAAAAATAGATTTTGGGGAACCCAGGTAAATATAAATGACTTGTGCAGTTAATAATCTTCATTGGATTGAATTGAAAGATGCATTGGGGGAAACATGGAGATGTCTGCAGTCTCAAATTAGAAAAGCTATATTTGATTGGTGTAGGTCATCATGTCAAAGATGAAGAGAACATTGTTCATCTAATGAGAATTTCTTTATTAGGTGGATAATAAAAGTTGCACTCCTAGTATAGACTTATATATACTACATCAAGATTCACTGTACTTGAACCAGTAGAAGTAGTTCCACAGAAACCTTCATAAATTATCTCTGAAACTGATCATAGTTAATTAATGTTAAAGACTTTTACTTATTAATTAATTGATTTTACTCCAGCATTCTTCCTTAACAGACAAAATTTCAGCTAAATATTTTTTTGGCAAAACAAAAGTGTCTGAACCGAAATGAAAATCTTAGATAAAGGCCAAAACTTTTGGTGTTTTATGACTTTATTTGCCTTCAAAATGTGAATCCTTTTTTTATGTCCCAGTGCTTTGAACTACAGATGAAGTAACTTGACATGTTATAAAAAGGTAATAGTCTATCTGAAATATTTTGATTACCTAGTTTTTGGAAGGCTTCTTCTGTTTCTTTTTTCTTTAAATACAGAGTTCATTTTTCACTGCCTCCTACGCTTGAGGACTATGCTCTGGGTGATTAAGCTTGCTCTGTGCATGTCAAGTATAAGAAATATATGGATAGGACTACAAATTTGTGATTAACATAAGGTAGGCTTGTGTGAGACATAATTTGCCAACAGCCTGAGAAACAGAATTTCTTTAGGTTTACAGTTTACTTACAATCAGTGAAACTGTTAACCTTCACCACCTTCACCAGTGTTCCCTGTAGTCTCTCTTTTCAAGCTGCCTATTTTGTTATACTTAAAAAAAAACTGCTTTGAGAAAATTGAGGTTCTTTTTCTTTTACTAATGACTATAATCAATGTTTATTTCAAAGCAGGATAATCAGAAGCAGGAAAATCAAAGGGAAAAGGTACAATTCACAGCACCCAGAAATTGTTAAATTCAGGATATTCGAGAATTGACAACAATCCTCTTTTCACTCTCTTATTTTTAAGCACTTCTAGTGAATGTCAGCATTGTTTCTCAAATTTAGGGAGGGCAGTAAGATTTGAAAATATTTATTCGACTCTGATTATAATTAAGACATATTGTGTGCTCAGTTATGTCCATGGGACTCTCCAAGCAAGAATACTGAAGTGGGTTGCCATTTCCTTCTCCAGAGGATCTTCCTGACTTGGGGATCAAACCTGCATCTCCTGCATTGGCAGGTAGATTCTTTCAGCACCAAAAACTTTTACTTTTTAAAATGAAGGATGGTGAATAACTGATTGCATTAATTGTTTGCTATCTTAATATGTCTTCCCTCCCCGGAGGCTCATGGTAAAGAATCCACCTACCAATGCCGGAGCTGCAGGAGATACAGCTTCCATCCCTGGGTCGAGAAGATCTCCTGGAGGAGGAAATGGCAACCCACTCCAGTATTCTCGCCTGGAGAATCCCATGGACAGAGGAGCCTGGAAAAAAATCATTGTTTAAAATATAAGTGTTTCCTAAATTATTTTTAGTAGTGAGCATAATACAAACATGTCGGTTTTTCCCAAAGATGCAAATTGTATGAAAAAGTGAAAATATATCACCTTTGTTTTCTCACTACCATCCTACTCCATAGAAGTTAACCAGTCCTAATTATTTCTTAAGTACCTCTTCCTGAAATTTTATATATCGATAACATTGTAGCTTTGGTTCCCTCAAAGGGAGAAGGGAAAAACTTTACTTAACAGCCTCTATTTCCATTTTGTGAAAAATTTTCCCAACAACTGTCACTCTCTGAAACTTCCATGTTGAGCATGCTATGTGCAGGAGAGTGCCTCTTGGGGAAGGCTCAGGGCAGGATGTAAGGGATGCTTTTTGTGAATAGGAGGTAAAATCCTGTCAAATTAAGTCTCCTCTTTCATGAAAACTGGGCTTTTCCCCCTGCCAGCCATCACTGGAAAAAGAGACCGTTGAGGCTGAGAAAGTCTGAAATGGTGCATGAGAGCTGCTTAATATTCTTTGTATATTTTAGTGTGTGTGCATGTGTTCTTAATTTTATGTACTGAAAAATTATCAATATTTTAGTTCATGGCTTATGAAGTATTAAATGAAATGAAGATTTCATAACTGTTGGAAAATCAGTATTTTTCACTTCACAAAAACTCCCAACTATCATCTGCATTGGTTGCCAGAAAAATTAAAATCAAGCTTAAGAAATTTACACGTGGCCAAATAATTTCAAAAGCAAAATTATAAAATTATTTGAAATATATTTACAGAAAAAATCATATTTATTTGACAAGTGAATATATTTTAATGTTTGTTTTATTTTGTGTGGTACCTCTGAAAGTAAGAAACTTAGGGTTAATGAGGATCTTAAAGTGGCCTTGTGCTCAAAGCATAGCTTTCTAAATCCTAGAATTGATACAGATTTTCTCTGACTCTTATCTACTTTCGAAAATTCTCCTTTTAGAGGACTTAGATACACTCTTAGAAGAAGAGACCTCTTGGCTAGAAGCAACCTCTTGCTAGCACACGTGTGCATGTGTTGTCGTTTCAGTGTTATCTGACTCTGTGACCCTATGGACCATTGCTTGCAGGCTCCTCTGTTCTTGGGATTCTCCAGGCAAGAATACTGGAGTGGGTTGCCATGCCTTCATCCAGCAGATCTTTCCTGACTCAGGGATTGAAACCACGTCTCTTAACCTCTCCTGCACTGACAGGTGAGGTCTTTACCACTAGTGCCACTTTGGAAACCATTGGCTAGAAGTCAAGGGTATAGCTAATATGCATGCATATATACACACATACAAGCATAGAGAATATGACAGAAACTTGGAAGACCTGGTACACTCAAAACCTCAATGAAAGAAGAAAAATAGATTTTGGGGAACCCAGGTAAATATAAATGACTTGTGCAGTTAATAATCTTCATTGGATTGAATTGAAAGATGCATTGGGGGAAACATGGAGATGTCTGCAGTCTCAAATTAGAAAAGCTATATTTGATTGGTGTAGGTCATTATGTCAAAGATGAAGAGAACATTGTTCATCTAATGAGAATTTCTTTATTAGGTGGATAATAAAAGTTGCACTCCTAGTATAGACTTATATATACTACATCAAGATTCACTGTACTTGAACCAGTAGAAGTAGTTCCACAGAAACCTTCATAAATTATCTCTGAAACTGATCATAGTTAATTAATGTTAAAGACTTTTACTTATTAATTAATTGATTTTACTCCAGCATTCTTCCTTAACAGACAAAATTTCAGCTAAATATTTTTTTGGCAAAACAAAAGTGTCTGAACCGAAATGAAAATCTTAGATAAAGGCCAAAACTTTTGGTGTTTTATGACTTTATTTGCCTTCAAAATGTGAATCCTTTTTTTATGTCCCAGTGCTTTGAACTACAGATGAAGTAACTTGACATGTTATAAAAAGGTAATAGTCTATCTGAAATATTTTGATTACCTAGTTTTTGGAAGGCTTCTTCTGTTTCTTTTTTCTTTAAATACAGAGTTCATTTTTCACTGCCTCCTACGCTTGAGGACTATGCTCTGGGTGATTAAGCTTGCTCTGTGCATGTCAAGTATAAGAAATATATGGATAGGACTACAAATTTGTGATTAACATAAGGTGGGCTTGTGTGAGACATAATTTGCCAACAGCCTGAGAAACAGAATTTCTTTAGGTTTACAGTTTACTTACAATCAGTGAAACTGTTAACCTTCACCACCTTCACCAGTGTTCCCTGTAGTCTCTCTTTTCAAGCTGCCTATTTTGTTATACTTAAAAAAAAACTGCTTTGAGAAAATTGAGGTTCTTTTTCTTTTACTAATGACTATAATCAATGTTTATTTCAAAGCAGGATAATCAGAAGCAGGAAAATCAAAGGGAAAAGGTACAATTCACAGCACCCAGAAATTGTTAAATTCAGGATATTCGAGAATTGACAACAATCCTCTTTTCACTCTCTTATTTTTAAGCACTTCTAGTGAATGTCAGCATTGTTTCTCAAATTTAGGGAGGGCAGTAAGATTTGAAAATATTTATTCGACTCTGATTATAATTAAGACATATTGTGTGCTCAGTTATGTCCATGGGACTCTCCAAGCAAGAATACTGAAGTGGGTTGCCATTTCCTTCTCCAGAGGATCTTCCTGACTTGGGGATCAAACCTGCATCTCCTGCATTGGCAGGTAGATTCTTTCAGCACCAAAAACTTTTACTTTTTAAAATGAAGGATGGTGAATAACTGATTGCATTAATTGTTTGCTATCTTAATATGTCTTCCCTCCCCGGAGGCTCATGGTAAAGAATCCACCTACCAATGCCGGAGCTGCAGGAGATACAGCTTCCATCCCTGGGTCGAGAAGATCTCCTGGAGGAGGAAATGGCAACCCACTCCAGTATTCTCGCCTGGAGAATCCCATGGACAGAGGAGCCTGGTGGGCTACAGTCCCTGGGTTCCAAAGAGTCAGACACTTCACTCACTTCACTGACACAGATTATCCAATACTGTAAAAACATCAATGGGTGAGGTCATTTTACCAATGATTACACAACAAATAAATAGTGAAGCTGAGGTTAAAATCTAAGTGTATAAAAATTCAAGGTCTATAGTTTACTTCTCATTTGGAAAATTTTAAGTCTGTAGAAATGTTGAGAGCATAGTGAATTCACTGTCAATAAAATTTACTAATTGTTAAATTTTTGCAATATTTGCTCTCTCTCTCTCTCTCTATGTATATATATATATATATATATCACCCCAAATATTTCTTTCAGAATGTATCACAAAGAATAAGAACATTCTTCTGCTTAAGCACTTGACATCTTTGCAGCTGGACTTCCCAGGAGGCTCAGTGGTAGAGAATCCACCTGCCAATGCAGGAGATGCAGGAGATGTGGGTTCGATCCCTGAGTTTGGGAAGGTCCCCTGGAGTAGGAAATGGCAACCAACTACAGTATTCTTGCCCAGAAAATTCCATGACAGTAGAGCCTATAGCTCCAAGAGGTTGCAAAGAATGAGTGACTGAGCACACAAACATCTTTGCAGTTAGAACATTTAACATTAATTCAGAAATATCATCTTAAATACCTTCTATGTTAATTGGCTTCCTTGATGGCTCAGATGGTAAAGAATCCACCTGCAATGCAGAAGACCTGGGTTTGATCCCTGGGTTGGGAAGATCTGCTGGAGGAGGGCATGGCAAACCACTCCAGTACCCTTGCCAGGAGAATCCCCACGGACAGAGAAGCCCAGTGAGCTACAGTCCATGGGATCGCAGAGTTGGACACGACTGAGTGACTTTCACTTCATTATTGTTAATAGTGCCTGCTCCACTTTTTTAATTAAAAGATCCATACTTTCAATTTCTCTGCTATACTGATTTGTTTACTATAACATGCTTTTTACAACAGCAAACAAAAGGGGGAGGATTAATAACATAAAAAAGTTAAAGAAATGATAGTGTAACCATGTGATGCAATGTTATACCTCAAAAAATGATTTTTTTTCTTTTGCTAAGTCTTTTCCTTGACATATGTGTATGTTAATTTTCATAGTTGTTAAAACACATAGCATGATTGACTCATGTTTAAAATATTTATAGTCTATGATATGGAATGGTGATGTACAAGTTTGAGATGATGGAGTAACCTGGGGTGATTGTGGAATCAAAAATCCAAAGGCAAATTTAGGCCTTGAGCATAAGCCAGGGTCAACACAAAGATGAGGCATCCTTATTGCTGTCAACTTAGCAAATAAATCAGCTGATGCACGGAGGAGGAGAAAGAAAAGTAGAAACTTTAATTGATCTCCTCTCCAGTCACTTCTTTAACACCTGCAATGAGCCTGCTTCCTCCCCTGTATCATTGGAATGTGTTTATTTGGTAAAGTCAAATGGCTCCTTTAAAGATAATTTAATTCCTTTTAATTAAGGAAGCCTATTTTAATAACTAGCATTTTGATACATG
This sequence comes from Oreotragus oreotragus, assembly GCA_006410675.1. Classification (NCBI taxonomy): domain Eukaryota; kingdom Metazoa; phylum Chordata; class Mammalia; order Artiodactyla; family Bovidae; genus Oreotragus; species Oreotragus oreotragus. Next base: position 14,715 of record SJYX01013723.1, read on the forward strand.
TGGTGCTTATGGCTCACAACATATTGAACACCCTGCTCATTAGGAAAGTCTTTAAAAAGTCATTCAGTACAGACAGTATCTTCCGCTTAGCAAATGTAAAACTATAATTTAAGTTCAACATAATTGCAATATTATTCACAGACTCAAAGATAAATATTATAAACATCCCAAAAGTAGAACTTATGTGTATAAAATTACTGGACACATGGACCAAAATATAGCTTTAAAATGGTAATAGGTAATACTTGTGGTTTGAATTTTTCTTGCTTTTATTAGGAATGAATGTACTAGCAAAAACCTAGCATTATGGTAGAAACTAATAAGATGATGTTTCATTGCTTTTGCCTCTGCAAATGCCTTTAAATTTAAACATTTATTTTATTGAGGCAAAGGAAAGTCTCAACTCCAGAAGTCTAAATTGAGTTGAATGACGAATTCTCCTTGCTGAGCCTTTGTCTCATCCAGACAGGCTAAAGTGCAAGGGGAATGATTTGATCTCATTACCTTGCTGCTGGTGGTGGTTATCACAGATGGTGAGGGTTTTCATCACAGAGCTGTGCAACCGGAGACACAGAACAAAGGGGCCGCCCAGCCTCCAGGTGGTCATTTCTGGTAATTAATGCCTTGGGGAAAGTTCAGCTCGGTAACAGTATAATAGCCTGGTGAGCCTGCCAAGGAAGTGGCCCTGTCCAAAACAATTCTTTTTTTTTTTTTTTTAACCTTTTCTCCTGTCAGTCAACTGACATATAGCTGTGCACAAGAGATTTATTTTCTAACAGAGGAGCCAATTAGAAGGGGAGGATTTAGTGTAATTTTTCCTGTTGCTCTTTCCTGACAAAACCCAGGTATTCCTCATCCAACGTATTCAATTTTCCTTCTTGCTTACCACTGGCTGGATTTATTTGGAAATGATTTGTCCACTTTCAGTGCCTAATGTGTGCCTTATACATAGTCTAGGGCTTATCTCTGATATGCTGTGAAAAGGAGTATTTGGTTAGTACTTAAACAGACTAACAGTTTCTTTAGTTGTGAAAAGCTAATTGTATCAGGAACACTTTTTCCAAATATGAAAGATGATTCTGATCCTCAACTCAGAATGATATATTAGCTGCCAAAAAGTCATAGGAGATATGAAGAAGTGGATTAGGTGTTTGTAAAGGGCCGTAAGCTAGACCTTTCAGAATGAATCATCTTTTGGCAATGACTGACATTTACTGTAGCTCAGATGATAAAGTGTCTGTCTGCAATGCAGGAGACCCAGGTTCAATCCCTGGGTCAGGAAGATGCCTTGGAGAAGGAAATGGCAACCCACTCCAGTATTCTTGCCTAGAGAATCCCATGGACAGAGGAGCCTGGTGGGCTACAGTCCATGGGGTCACAAAGAGTCGAACATGACTGAGCGACTCACACACACACACACACACACACACACACACACACAAACACAACATTTATTGAGTGCTTATTATGTGTCAGGTTCCTAGCAAATATTATCATATATAGTCTTTATGAAAAGCCCATGGAAGAGAAATTATTATCGTTAATTTTGCAGAGAAGGAAATGGATACTTAAAGAGGCACAATAATTTGTACAAATTGATAAAACCAGGTATGGAGTGTGACTAAAACTCAAGTCACTTCACCATAATTTCTTATTCTACATGAGTCGTCCTTCAACTTTTGTGTTCATGAGGATTACATGGAGGGCTTGTTAAGACATAGATTTCTGAACCTAAATCCATAGCTTGTGGTCCAGTAGGTCTGGGCTGGGATGCAGGAATTTCCATTCCTAACTTGTCATACGTGGTTAATGCTCATGCTTGCTCATCTGAGGACCACACTTTGAGACTCAATGTTCTATGCCATGCTGTCTCTTCTAAATTGAATTCAGGAAAATGGGCTAATGGATATTAAAGTTTGAATAAAATTAAACTGTAAGAAAACTCTAATTATAATAAATAACAAGGTGGGGGCTATTTTTAATATTGTTAATAATGAAAGGTTTTTGCTTAGGGAATATCAGTTCAAGTATTCGAGCATTGATCTACACTGTTCATGTATCAAATATCAAACGTCAAGCAGATATGGGAGATACAATGATTCGTTAGAAATGATATTTGTCTTTCAACAGTTTAAAAGTCTCAAGAAAAGACATATGCTTATAAATTAATAGGCAGAACAAAAAAGTATAACAGAGGTTAAAAATAGAATGTTTGAAAACATTGAACTGGGAGACATTAAATTCCAACAGGATATTAATTTTACCTTGGGGAAAATGATTTCTGAATATTAGAGTCATTTTTCTGTTTTCCATATGTGTTTTAGGCATGCCTTTTCTGTTATATTTTTCTTGCCTTTATCACATTGTAGGTGAATAACAATCTTTTTTATGAGTTTTATGTAGAAAGTGGGCATTATTTAACAGGTGATTTCATCTTCTGGCTATTATAGTCTAGCAGTAGTAACCATAAATCTTAAAGGAGTCATCGCTTTCCTTCTTGTGGGTCTGGTCACTGTAGTTGCCTACAGAGTGTCTTTAAAGGATCATTGGCCAAGAGGCGAGGAGGCCCCGGAGCTCCATGAACCAGAAAGCTGCCATGATTCTACTGCTGGATGATGCCCTGCCTAAGGGTCTGGTTCATACTGAATGTCTCTGAGGAGTTTAATGTGTTTCATGGAGAGGCAAGGGTTTTTTTGTTTGTTTCTTGATAAGTGATAAGAAATGACTCTCAGGATAAAATAGGGTACAAGGTGACTTCTGGAATTTTGTAGTGGGTATATTCACATGTAACACATTAAAAGTTTGCCCCCAAATTTATACAAAGTAGACACTTTGCTTTCCAACATAGGAAATTAGCAAATTATTCTTATGCATTTTCTTAACTCTTTTCTTCACTGTCCGTTTCCTCTATGCAAATTGTTTTTAGAGGTTAGGATGGAACATTTTCCTTGAGAGTACTCTAAAAGTGGAAAATGAGGTGCTCGTTGTCATTGAGGCCTGCATTGGCCATCCTCTGAGGCTAGAAACCTTAATTCTCAGGCTTTGTATCATATGTTCTTTCCATGTGGTCCCAGCCACAGTAGAGTGATGTTCTAATAATTGTTTCTTAATAGGTTCCTTTTCCTAATATTTCTAATTTATAAGTTGATTTCTTTTTTTAAATGAAAGAGGTATTGTTCAAGGTATTCAGCAAGCCTGAAAAAAATCCATTTTTATTTTATATGTTTGAACTTTAAGAAATTGTGTGCCAAAACATTTTTAACATAGATGCTGTATTTTCTGAGATATCTTGAATTACAAGTTTGTCTTGAACTTACTATATTGTCCAAAAAATTATGTGAACTCAAAGAAAGTTTTTGTTTGTTTTGTAACTTTTAAAAATAATACCTAATGTTATTAATCCCTAACAATACACCAGTTTTTATGCCAAGCCTTTTATATAAATTTAAAATATATTCAATCCTATTACATCTCTGTATTATAGGTGATGTTATCATTACATTTTCTTGGTGGGGAAACAGGTTTATAAATATTACATGCTTTGCATATGATCATTCTGATAGTCATAGCTAGCCATATAATTTCTGGGCCAAGTGAAAAATGAAAATGTAGGCCCCTTTCTCAAAAAGCAGGAAAAAATCTTTTCCTTCTCATATAGTTTCTGTTTCAAGTTGTCATTGTTTTTTATTCTCTGTTGGATGTATCCTTGCTTGGGTACGAGGATACTCCTGTGATACATATAAACTCTTTAACAGGTGCCTGGAGCCCCTCCCTGCAACTTGCTGCCCTGAGCTTGCATGCCTATCCTCACCCTCCCCTGCCCAGGCCCTGCCAGGGGCACAATACAGCATCATCATGGCAGAGATGGGAGGGTAAGTCTGGAGTATGGTTTGGGTACCGGGAGAGAGGCAGCAGGTAGCTGAGAGCCCATCCCAGGAAGGCAGACCATTGAGAGAGGCAGGGTGCTATTGCTCCCCCCGCCCCAGTTTTGCTTAACAAATCACAAATTCAGAATAAATTTATGAAGAACTTCAAGACAACCACTGCAACACATTAAAACCCAAACATGGGAGCCTCTTCTAACCCTTGCCTCCAGAGGAAGCATTCATAAAAAGACTCAAGTTCATAAAACTTTATAACCTTACCCTCCCATGAAGCTGGCACTGTTAGTACTAAGTTAGGAATCTAGCCGAGTTATATAGGATTCCAAACCTTCATGTCCTGGGAATCATGTCATTCCATAGCGGCAACAGGAGTTCACAAAAACCACCCATTAAAGGCTTTTACTAAGATAAGAAGAATTGTCATAGAAGTCTGAGGTTGGGAAGGACTAACCCTCACCTTTTAGGCAACTATGTCATTGAAGACTCTGACTCTTGATTGTCATCATGCTTTCAATCAAATGATTTGACCTGCATATCTCTATGAAAGCATACAATATGAGCCGTGTTCATGCATCACTTCCGTTGCTTAAAAACAGTGTTGCTCTTATAGTGACCTGAAGATTTTCCTCCTTAACCTGTTAATTCTCTTTTTTCTAAAGCAATGCCTCAAGTTGGCCATGTGCTTTTCAACCTCAGACAGTAGCCATCCTTGGATGTGATGGACAAATTCCTCAAGAAGTTAGGTTGGAGTCCTCTGTTTGGAGATGAGGCTGACACCCAGCCCTAGCCCACACTGCTGTTAGAATGTAATGACAAACTCCCCTTTTAAGTCTGTGTTCAAATTTCACCTCAGGAAAGAAAAGCAAATTCACTACCAGACCTGCACGTTTCCCATTACCCTTAATAAAATATATTCCATAGTGAGGAGTGACATTTTGAAAGAATAGACCTTTCAGCAGACTGTCTCTATGCCACTGTGCATAACTGAAGCCTGGCAGGTCACAAAGGGAGATGCTGGGGAAGTGGATTAATATGTAAACCAACCTGGGCGACTTAAAATGATGAATTTTAGGGCATATTTTGTGAAATTTCCTTCATTTTGGAGCAGTTGTGCTCAGAAATGAATTTGTATTCATTAGGCACCCCGTTTTTCTCTTTTGAAAATGATAGGCTTTGTTTTTCTTGAAAAGTTTGTTTTTAACAAGGTGACAAATTAATTCTGTGGAATAAATGTTTGTAACTAAAGCATAATGTAGAAAATTATGGATAGAAAATAAAACACTTTCCAAAAGCATAGGGTAGCCCATGTCTCCTGTGGTGCCTGACTTGAGAAAGCAATGGATACAGTCTGTGGTGTATTTTTGGAATTTAAGAAACATATTAAAATTCACATATATAGGCTTATTTTAATATGATAGACATTAAAGCACCCTTAATTTCTAAATGAATTACTGCAGCTAAAAGCACTGGGATTTAATTGTGACCCTGTTCTGAGCACACAGCAGTCTTCTCCATCAGATAGGAGTCGGAAGAGCTGAGCTTAGAGGATTTGAGCCGGCCTCCTGAGATCAAGGATCTTCTGTATCTTGACATCCTCCTCGAAGTGTCTATTGTGTATCACTACTATCAACACAGTTTCTTTCCAGAGAGTGACAAAACATCTTAAAGCTATAAATACTCAGGCCACACTTGCCAACAATGAAATAATTATAAATTAAGTACATCTCCAACTCCTAAGCCTTAGATTGCACCTAATAGACTGTCAGAAAGAAATATGGAGCTTGATGGGTCATGCATTTATCAGCTGGCACTCTGTTACAGCATCTTCAGAATATTGTTTTCAGAGAGAAGAGTTCATAAGAAAGACAAGCTCCGTGAACCATGCATTTTCTTTTTTTAATGAATAATAATGCCTCTGACTCATCAGGGAATGTAAAGGATGCATTGGATTATGTGATGGGCATACAAGCTTTGTTGGTTCAATGACTCAACTTTATGATTTCTCTATTTGATAGTCCCCAGTATTATTAAGACAATATTTCTACATATTTCAAAAGGATCCACAGACTACAAAAATTTGCATCACTATGGTTTCAACAAAGAAAGCATTCAAAACAGTGCTTGGAATTGCTGCCATTTATCCTGCCTACACATGAGAGGAAGAGTACCCAGAGGAAGGAAAGTCCAGTGACCATTCATAAGGAGTGCGGCAGAGTCCCAGGTACCATGTGAAGAGTCAAGGTGCATTTCTGAAAAGTGCTCGGAGCTCATTGCTCTTATGTACTGACAACGTAGACTCCTAAATTTGTCGTAATCCATCTACTAGCTGAAGGAGATTTACCTGCCCCCGTGCTCCTCACAAAGAAAATACTATATAAGCCAAATCACAGATATATGCTGTGGATGCAGAATATGCTTCTCTTTGCCAGCTTCTCTGGCTTGAGTTCCACACAGGTCATCTCCCTTCAGCATTGGAGGGAAGTGATCATAGAGTTCAGTTAAGCATAAAGAATTTTAAAACTCATGTGTATCTTTCCAAATAATAGGTGATTTGGACACAAGGTTTAACTGAAACTTAATGGTCTTCTCAAAAGTCTCAAAGCACCGATTATTTCACAGTGAAAATTCACTTCACATACCTGCACCTCCCTTCCACACGACTTATACTGACTTTCTCTTCCCCATCTTGAATAGTGTACAGATGCTTCCCTAGGCATGGGCCTTCTCCCTTCTCTGGTTTTTACCACATGCAGTCTGGGAGTGGCTGAATTACATTGTACCCTTTACCCACTTTTGTGCTGTCTAATTTTCATGTTATAACTATGCATTTTTTTCATAGTGAAAAAAGTATATTTTAAAATGAAATAATAAGCAAATTTCAGAGCTATATAAAGAAAACACTTAGCTTCCTTTGGAAGCTTTCTTTGCTTAGACCAGAACTGCCAACCTCACATGTCTTTTCAGTAATAGTTTACTAAATAATTTTTGTAGCCTACATGTATTGCAGGATAATCAGTTGTTCATTTAAACATAATAGGGTTTTAATCTATTTTGTCTCAGTTATCACTAAGCTAGTTGAAGGGAGGAAGCATATGTAACTTAGAGAGTACAGCCATCTTTTCCTCCAGAGAAATATTTGTCTCTTTCAAAAACTGAGGTATAGTTGATTTATAGTATATTAGTACACATAGTGATTCAAAATTTTTATAGATTACCCTCCATTTATAGTTATTATAAAATACTGGCTATGTCCCTGTGTTGTAGAATATACTTTTGTATCCTATTTATTTTATACATAGTAATTTTACCTCTTAATCCCCTATCTCTATTTTTTCCCTCTCCAGTTCCTTCTCCCCACTGATCACCACTAGTTTACTCTCTATATCTGTTTCTTATCTCTCTGAGTCTGTTTCTTTTTTGTAATATTCATTAGTTTGCCTTATTTTTTAGATTCTACAAGTAAGTTCAAATAGATAGTATTTGTCTTTCTCTTTCTGACTTATTCCACTAAGCATAATGGACCTCCAGGTCCATTCATATCATTGCAAATGGCAAACTTTCATTCCTCTTTATGAATAAATAGTATTTCATTGTACACACACACACACATACACGTATACATATGACAATATAATACATATACAATATACTTGTATATTGTAAATAATGCCGCTATAGACATTGGGGTACATGGAGCTTTTTGAATTAGTGCTTTCATTTTATTTGGATATATGGCTAGAAATGGAATTACTGGATAATATAGTAGTCTATTTTAGTTTTCTGAGGACCCTCCATATTGTCTTTCACAGTGGCTGCACCAAGTTATACTCCCACCAACAGTGTTCAAGGGTTCCCTTTTCTCCACATCCACACTAAGATTTGTTACAGGTGTTCTTTTTGATGATAGCCATTGTGACAGGTGTGAGGTATTATCTCTTTGTGATTTTGATTTGCCTTTCTCATGTGGGGCTCCCCAGGTAGCCCAGGTAAAGAATCCACCTGCCAAGTAGGTGACATGGGTTTGATGCCCGAGTTGGGAGGATCCCCAGAGAAGGAAATGGCAACCCATTTTGGAGTGGATTGGAGTGGATATTCTTGCCTGGGAAATGCTATGGTCAGAGGAGCCTGGTGGGCTACAGTTCATGGGGTCAAAGAAGAGTCAGACACGACAGCAACTAAACCACAACCACCAATTATTAGTGCCTGTTGGCTTTCAATCATGAGTATGTCTTCTTTGGAAAAATGTTTATTCAGGTCTTCTGCCCATTTTTAAAATTAGGTGTTTTTCTTGATACTGAGTTGTAATATATATTCTTTTTGGATTTTAGCTCCACTATTGCTCATATCATTTGCAGATAGTTTCTCCCATTCTGTAGGTTGTCTTTTTGTTTTGTCAATTACTTTCTTTGCTGTGCAAAAGCTTTTAAGTTTAATTAGATCCTGTTTGTTTATTTTTGCTTTTGTTTCCTTTGCCTTGGGAAACAGATCCCAAAGAATATTGCTATGATTTTTATCAAAGGATGTTTTGCCTGTTTTCTTCTAGGATTTTTATGGTTTCTGGTCTTACAATTAGGTCTTTAACCTGTTTTGAGTTTATTTTTGCATGTGGTGTGAAAAATGTTCTAATTTCATTCCTTTACCTGTGGCTGTCCAGTTTCCCCAGAAGCACTTACTGAAGGGACAGTCTTTTCTCCACTGTATATTCTTGCCTCCTTGTTGTTGAAGAATTGCCCATAAATGAGTGGCTTTATTTCGGGCTCTCTATTCTATTCCACTGATCTATGTGTCTGTATTTGTGCCAGTACCACGTTGTTTTGCTTACTGTAAGTCTGTAGTACCATCTGACGCCAGGGAGCTAGAGAGCTCTGTTCCTCTTTTTCAAGGCTGTTTCAGGTGATCTGTGGGGGTTTGTGTTTCCATACAAATTTCAAAATAATTTGTTTTGGATCTGTGAAAAATTCCATAGGTATTTTGATAGAGCATACATTGAATCTGTAGATTACCTTGGGTTCTATGGCAATTTTGACAATATTGACTCTTCCAATCCATGAACACAGTATATCTGTCCATTTAACTATTTGTGTCTACAGTTTCTCTTATCAATGTCTTACAGCTTTCCAAATACAGACTTTTTTTACTTCCTTAGACAGATTTATTTCTAAGCATACTTTGGATGTGATTATAATTGAGATTATTTCTATAATTTCACTCTCTGATAATTTTTTTTAATGTATAGATTTCTGTACATCAATTTTGTATATGGCAACTTTACTGAATTCACTAATGATCTCTACTAGTTTCATGGTGACATCTTTAGAATTTCCTATACGTCAAAAATTTTCTATTTTGTCACCTGCAAATGGTGACAGTTTTACTTCTTCCTTTCCAATTTGGATTCCTCTTATTTCTTATGTGATTGTTGTGGTTGCTGCTGGTGCTACTGCTAAGTTGCTTCAGTCATGTCCGACTCTGTACGACCTCATAGATGGCAGCCCACCAGGCTCCCCATCCCTGGGATTCTCCAGGCAAGAACAATGGAGTGGGTTGCCATTGCCTTCTCCAATGCATGAAAGCGAAAAGTGAAAGGGAAGTCACTCAGTTGTGTCCAACTCTTAGTGACCTCATGGACTGCAGCCTACCAGTCTCCTCCATCCATGGGATTTTCCAGGCAAGAGTACTGGAGTGGGGTGCCATTGCCTTCTCCAATTGTTGTGGTTAGGACTTCCAATATTATGTTGAATATAAATGGTGTCTCCAAGCTGTGTTTTCTAGGAATTGCCCCCTATGTGGGCTGCCTGTGTCCTTCTGTTGTGGTGGGCAGACTTCTGTGGGCAATCTGGTGGACTTGTCTGATTCCTAGTCATTTGGTTGCTAGGCCCTGCCTTGTATGGAGGTTGCTGGCCACTGTGTCCTAGGGCAGTATCACAAGGTGCCTGGCTGTGGAAACCCTAGTGGGGCCTGGGCTATTGCTGGCTCACTGGTGGGTGGAGTCAGGATCCAGAAGATCCTCAGGCTGGGGCCAATGCACTGGTGGTGAAGAAAGTTCCTGCGGATATTTATGGTCCACTGTGGGGCAGAACCAGGTCTGGCTGCAGGACCCAGGCATCCCAGAGTTCGTATCAGATCACTGGTGTATGGGACTGGTTTCTGAGACAGATGACTGTGGTGTCCTGGGTGTCCCAATGCTTGGGTTGGCCCAGTGATTGAGTGGGGCTAGATTTGGGGTAGCTGGATGAAGGGTCCAATGTATCTCAGAGCTGATGCTGCCCTGTTGGTAGGGGACAGTATGAAATAATCCAAGTACTGTAGTAGGTGCTAGCCTACTGGCAGGTAGGGTCTGTGAGTCTGTGATTGTCCTGGGGCTCCTGTCCACTCATTGGTAGATGAGGCTGGTCCAAAGGCTAGAGCAGCCTTTCTGCTGGGCAGGATTGGGGCCCAGGAATTCTGGAGCTGTTGCTTGCCCACTGGTAGATGGAACTGGGTCCCAGTGTCTCTGTCTGAAGGATGCTGGGGGTCTCAGGCCTGGTGTATGGGGCCAGGTCCTATACCCTCTGGTGAGTGGAACCATGTCCAGGGGCAGCTGTGTTCCCAGGGTGAGCTCCAGTTTCTTCCTGTCAGTCTGGGAGACTCTCCAAGATCAAGTAGGTCTGATCTAGACTCCTTTCTAATGATTACTTCTGCCTTGGGTGTGGGAGCTTTCGGTGTGCTCTCCTTAACAGTGGCATCCCTATTTTGTAAAGTCCTCAGTGTCTCCCAGAAATAAGCCCTGCTAACCTTCATAATCAAATGTTCTGAGTGTTCATCTTCTGGGTGCAGGACTCCTGATGTAGGGCTCAAACCTTTCACTCTTTGGGGAGAACCTCTGTAATTGTACTTATTCCGATTGGGGTTTATCCACCTGATGATGTAGGTCTTAACATACTGAGATTTCTTTCCTTCTCTCCATCTTGTTGTGGTTCCTTCTTTATATCTTCAATTGTGGAAGATCTTTTATGGCAGGTTTTTATTTTTTCCATCAATACTTTTTCTGTAAATAGTTATGGTTTTGGTGAGCCCATGAGAGGAGGTGAGCTCAGGGTCTTCCTTTCCCGTCATCTTGAAAGCTAACTCCTAAGGAGTGCAGCCTTAATTTGAATACATAATAGAGTTGATGGTGATGATGATGTGGTACTCCATTTAGAATAAACGGCCTATTCATGCAGTTCCCTTTCTAAGTTCCAATTTAAACTCTGAAGTAGAAAGAAAAATATTTTCTTATTCAGGTTTTCTAATACAAAGGAATATCTGTATGCAGGTCAAGAACAACAATTAGAACTGTATATGGAACAATGGACTGGTTCCAAATTAGGAAACGAGTATGTCAAAGCTGTATATTGTCACCCTGCTTATTTAACTTATATGCAGAGCACATCATGCGAAATGACCCACTGGATGAAACACAAGCTAGAATCAAGATTGCTGGGAGAAATATCAATAACCTCAGATATGCAGATGACACTACCCTTATGGCAGAAAGCAAAAAGGAACTGAAGAGCCTCTTGATGAAGGTGAAAGAGGAGAGTGGAAAAGTTGGTTTAAAACTCAGCATTCAAAAAACTAAGATCATGGCATCCAGTCCCATCACTTCAAATAGCAAATAGATGGGGAAACAATGGAAACAGTGACATACTTTATTTTTGGGGACCCAAAAATCACTGCAGATGGTGACTGCAGCCATGAAATTAAAAGATGTTTGCTCCATGGAAGAAAACCTACACCAACCTAGATAGCATATTAAAAAGCAGAGACATTACTTTGCCAACAAAGGTCCATCTAGTCAAAGCTATAGTTTTTCCAGTAGTTGTGTAGGAAAGTGAGAGTTGGACTATAAAGAAATCTGAGCACTGAAGAATTGATGCTTTTGAACTGTGGTGTTGGAGAAGACGCCTGAGAATTCCTTGGACAGCAAGGAGATCCAACCAGTCAATCTTAAAGGAAATCAGTCCTGAATATACATTGGAAAGACTGATGCTGAAGCTGAAACTCCAATACTTTGGCCACCTGGTGTGAAGAACTGACTTACTGGTAAAGACTCTGATTCTGGGAAATTTGAAGGTGGGAGTAGAAGGGGACGACAGAGGATGGGAAGGTTGGATGGCACCACCGACTCGATGGATGTGAGTTTGAGCAATCTTCAAGAATTGGTGATGGACAGGGAGGTGTAGTGTGCTGCAGTTCATGGGGTTGCAAAGAGTCGGACAGGACTGAATGACTGAACTGAACTGAACTGAATTTGAAGGAAAAACAAAGTACTATTGGTCAGGGTAAAAAGTATTGGTCAAATTTTGCAATCTTCTCAGTGTTAACAGAAAAATAAAATTTTCAAATGATTTGTAAATTTTGATGAGCTTCATGTTTTCAAGAAAAATTCTCTAGAAAAACTAGACAAGGATCATCTAATGTTCATGTGTCTACAAGTTAGAATGAGAGAAAAGTAAAAGTACTAAACATATTTAAAGTAAATAGCTGGCTGGTATGCATGACTTGATTAGAGTTGCTTGAACTAAGTTGCATATGTGTGTTTTTTCTCTCATTCATGAACTGATTTACCTTAAAAAATTGATTATAAACTGGATAATGAACATCCTAAAGTTCCATGTGATCAATTTTTAAGGGGAACAAACACATTAAAAAGACCAGAACTTTTTTAACATCTTATAATTGAAAGAGAATTTGACTATTTCTCCTGAGGAACCTAAAGTGAAGCAAAAGGCAAAGGAGAAAGGGAAAGATATACCTAAGTGAATGCAATATTACAGAGAAGAGCAAGGAGAGATAAGGAAGCCTTCTTTAGTGAAAAATGCAAAGAAATAGAAGAAAACAATAGAATGGGAGAGACTAGAGATCTCTTCAAGAAAACTGGAGATACCAAGAGAACATTTCATGCAAAGATGGGCAGAATAAGGGACAGAAACAGTAATGATCTAACAGAAACAGAAGAGATTAAGAAGAGGTGGCAAGAATACACAGAACTATATAAAAAAGGTCTTCATGACCAGGATATCCATGATGGTGTGGTCAGTCACCTAGAGCCAGACATCCTTGATTGTGAAGTCAAGTGGGCCTTAAGAAGCCGTATTATGAACATAGCTAGTGGAGGTGATGGAATTTCAGATGAACTATTTAAAATCCTGAACACTGATGCTGTTAAAGTGCTGCATTCAATATGGCAGCAAATTTGGAAAACTCAGCAGTGACCACAAGACTGGAAAAGGTCAGTTTTCATTCCAACTCCAAGAAAGGCAAGGCCAAAAGTTGTTCAAACTACCATATAATTGTGTTCATTTCACAAGCTAGCAAGATAATGATCACAATCGTTCAAGCTAGGCTTCAGCAATAAATGAACCAAGAACTTCCAGATGTACAATCTGGGTTTAGAAAAGGTAGAGGAACCAAAGACCAAATTGCTAGCATTTATTGATCATGAAGAAAGCAAGGGAGTTCCAGAAAAACATCTACTTCTGCTTCATTGACTATGCTAAAGACTTTGTATGAAAGTGAAGTGAAAGAGTTGCTCAGTTGTGTCCGACTCTTTGTGACCCCATGGACTATACAGATCACAACAAGCTGTGGAAAATTCTAAAGAGATGGAAATACCAGGCCACCTTAACTGTCTCCTGAGAAAGTTATAGGCAAGTCAAGAATTAGAGTCTAACAATTAGAACCACACATGGAAAAATGGACTGGTTCAGAATTGCAAAAAGAGTATATCAAAGCTGTGTACTATCACCCTGCTTATTTAATTTATATGCAGAGTACATCATGCAAAATGCCAGGCTGGATGAATCTTAAACTGGAATTAAGATTGCCAGGAGAAATATCAACAACCTCAGATATACAGATGATACCACCCTAATGGCAGAAATTGGAGAGGAACTAAAGAGCCTCTTGATGAGGGTGAAAGTAGAGATTGAAAAAGCTGGCTTAAAACTGAACTTTCAAAAAACTAAGATCATGGCATCCAGTCCCATCACTTCATGGCAAATAGAAGAGGAAAAAGTGGAAGCAGTGACAGATTTTATTTTCTTGGACTCCAAAATCAGTGTGGACAGTGACTGCAGCCATGAAATTAAAAGATGCTTGCTTCTTGGAAGGAAATCTATGACAAACCTAGACATCACATTGAAAAGTAGAGACATCACTTTGTCGACAGATGTCCGTATAGTCAAAGCTATTTTTCCAGTAGTCATATACAGATGTGAGAGATTGACCATAAAAAGTCTGAATGCCGAATACTTGATGCTTTTGAACTGTCGTGTTGGAGAAGACTCCTGAGAGTCCCTTGGGCAGCAAGGAGATCAAATTAGTCAAATCTAGAGGAAATCAACACTGAATATTCATTGGAAGGAGTGCTGCTGCTGCTGAAGCTGAAGCTCCAATATTTTGTCAGCTTATATGAAGAGCTGATTCATTGGAAAAGACCACAATGCTGGGAAAGATTGAGGGCAGGAGGAGAAGGGGGTGACAGAGGATGAGATGAGTGGATGGCAGTCTTCTCGATGGAAACGAATTTGAGCAAACTTGGGAAGATAGTGAAGGACAGGGAAGCCTGGCGTGCTGCAGTCCAGGGAGGTCCCAAAGAATCAGACACAACTTAGCAACGGAACACCAACAGCAACCTGAAGTGCCAGACTTCGAGTGAACACCACCAAAATGGTAAATTCTCGTAGAAGAGGAAGCCACGTTCTCTTTACATTCTTACAAAGTTCTCTCTTTAAGCCTCGCCCATCTTACCAGTGTGGAAGAATGTTACAGTGATTTATTGGTGTGCCAGCAACAAGTTGATGTTTTAAACTCATGGTGAAACATTATTCTGTGTCCCAATAACTATTTAACTGAAAGGTTACATTTGATTTTTGGAGAGAAGACGTTATATATGCAGCAAAATAAAAATGAGATGCAAATGGAATGATAACAAGTATGTGAAAAGCCTTATAAGGGTTATTATATGATGATAGCAGATTTGAAAGCAGGTATAAGAGTTAGTGTGGTGCCCAGGTGGCTCAGTGGTAAAGAATCCACCTGCCAGTGAAGGAGACTCAGGTTCTATCCCTATGTCAGGAAGATCCCCTGGAGAAGAAAATGGCAACCCACTCCAGTATTCTTGCTCAGGAAATCCCATAGACAGAGGAACCTGTAGATCTACAGTCCACAGAGTCACAGAGAGTTGGATTCAACTTAGTAAACATGCACAGACATGAGAGTTAATAGTTGTGATTCACTCCAGGGATGACTGACAGGAATGGGGCTTGTGCACATTTTACCTGTCTCAGGTAAATCGGACTGACCCCGTGTGTTTTGGCCAGTTTAATTTATTGCCTTTCGGAAAGTTCTGCTAAACATTAAAGAAATTTATTCACGATTTTAGCTAGCTCAGTTTATATTTTATAACCAATGGACTATTTTCTACCCTATACCATTCTCCTCAAGGATTAAACTTAACATTTCAAGAAGTTTAAGACTGTTATGTCCTAATGTACATTGATAGAAGGTGCTTTTCAGTCTGACCCATCCTTATACCAAGACACCAGGATCAGTGCTCAAATAAAGCCCGATGTTTCAATTACTGTAACAGTAGCACAGAGAACAATTTAGCTAGATACTCTGTGAACTGAAATGTCTAAATATATTGGATTTCTTAATTCCAAATATATCAAATCAAGAGTATCCTCTAGAGAAGAATAAACTGATAGCTTCTTATCCAACATATTCTATGCCAAATATCCCATTGTTCAGAGAGGTTAAAATTTTTTTATTGTTTTTTTAATGGGAGTATGAAATCAGGATAATAATTTAGTTAGGCTTGTCATTTAATTTGGACAGCAGTAATATTACAGAAGAAATTTTCCTCTTAAAAATATTAAATCAGAGGAATTTGGAGCAAAGGTAATCAAGTATGATAAGTATATAAAATGTACTAATTTTATGAAGAGAAAATGCTATGAAAAATATATTTGTAAATAATACTCAGCTCATATTTCTCTATCCCTCATGGATTACATGCCCATCTGTAATTAATCTCTGTATGTGTCTATCAGAGAACACTGTAATTGTATTTTGTTCTTCAATATCATATAAACTCTTTGAACATATTTTGGCTCTTTTTGTGAGCCCAACATATGGCATAGTGTCTTGTAAATATGTAATACATGAATAGGAAAACAGTGACTCAAAGGCAGGATCATTTTGTAATGTCATGCCTGATCTCAGTTTCATCTTGTAGCTAACAGTTTGGGTTCCTTACTCAAACAGCTTGTAAATCTGGAGCATTCCTTACTAATTCTGTGACCCTGGGCAATTTATTGGTCCTGTATATTAGTTTTTGATATTTACTGTCATGGCAATTGTAGTACCTACAGGGTCTTCACAAAGATCACATAAGTCCAAAAGTTTTCTTCCAAAGTTTTCAGATGGCTACCTGACTCATAGTAAGTGGTCACTGAAAATTAATTATTAATATGTACTTTTTTAAAAATTAAAGATCACATCATTCTTCTTATAAATTATAGCTTTAGTCTTTTAAAATAACATGAAAGAATAGAAAATGAATATTGAAGTTAAGACATTTGTCTTTGAATTCTAGATCTGACACTTAGCAGCCACAAGATTTCTGAGACTTGCTTCTCTAAGCATTTTGTAAAAAGAGATATTAAAATTTAATTTACATGATTGTTGTGAAAATTAAATGGAATAATATTTGCAAAGTGCCTAAAGCAGTGTAATAGCATAATATTAATATATGTCACTTTCTATTTGACTAACTCAACGATTAGCTTACAAAGTTGCAGTAAAAAAATTATGTACCAGTCACCCAAAAGAAGTTTTAGAAAAAGTAGATTTGAGGACCATGAGCAATGTAAAAAAAATTACTGAACAGAAACCTCAATTAAATAGAGTTGGGGGAGCTCCTATATCCTGTGAAGATAGCAGAGTACAATAGGAAGAGGAAAGACTTAGCTTCTCTCCTGGCAACAGCTCAGCCAATAAAAAGCCAGGGACTCTGTTTGCTGTAGTCCTCCCAGCTGCATTTCCTCTCTATGAAAACATTCTCCTTCCCTTCCCACGGGACCTGTTCATGGCTCACTGTAGTTGCAGGCTTCCCCAGGTAGTGCTAGTGGTAAAGAACCCTCCTGCCAATACAGGACACATAAGAGTCTTGGGTTTGATCCCTGGGTCCAGAAGATCCCCTGGAGGAGGGCATGACAACCCACTCCAATATTCTTGCCTGGAGAATCCCATGGACAGTAGAGCCTGGTGGACTGCAGTCCATGGGTATCAAACAGTCAGACATGACTGAAGCAACTTAGCACATACTGTGATTGCAGACTCCAAATAGAAATTCTCTGCTGGGCCTGAATAACTAACTCATCTTTGCTGGAGAAATATCTGGCAGTCTACTTATCGAGTCAATAGTAATAATAAAGTTGCATAGATGCACACAGTGTGGCTGAGAGAAATAATTAAAACCTGACTTTGTTGCATGTCAAATATATTCTCTCCACTTGTTCAGATGATTTTGTCTTTCTGGAAAGTCTTTGAATGGAATAGAAAGTTCACTTTTGTGGCAATGTTGTGTTTAGAGCAGAGAGGCTGTCTGACAACTTTTCTTTATCTTCCTGTTTCCTTCAGTGAGAGATACATAACAGGAAATCAATATAGAACTGTTCACCGATAATTGATTAATTTCTGATTTATTACCCTGAGTTGCTGAAGTGAGACACCGCCCAATGATATGCCCAACCTTATAATGTTTAAAGTTGAGTCTAATTTTCCTATCATAAAATACTTTTAAAATTAATGTTTGAATCAATTTCCTAAATATAAATAGATTGCTTGCAAGCATGTTTCGGGAGTGCTTTATCACTCTGCAGGTTGGAAAGATGGAGGACAGAAAAGCTAGGTCTATAGAAAATAGAAACAGAGATCTGGTAATTTTCAATTAATTTTATGATTTTAGATAATGGATATTTATCTCATTTTTCTTTGTAGGCATATTCCTGCTGTGCTGGAATGTACTGCATACAATAGGTGATAGTTTAATTGAGTACTTTCCATCTTACAAATACATCATCTTGATTCAGAATTGGGAATACATTTAACAGAAAAAAATCATTCTGATTTAAGCACTATACCTCAGCAAGCAATTTGTGTGAAACTTGATTACTGAAGGTGTTTATTTCAACTTGATAATTCTTTATTACATTGCATTACCAATTTATACAGATTAAAATGCTAATGTCCTATGCTATTAAAGGATTACAATTAAATTTTTTAATTTTCCCACATTAGTAAGAATGAAACATGAGAAATTCATCTTGCCTGCGTACTAAATAATGGAATAAGAGATTACAAAATAAGAAGAGCAGGAACAATTTGGGGACATAAGCTGTTCTGATAGTTTTTATTTTCTTTGACATATTTATAAAGTTTGCTTGCCTAAGAACTAATAAGATACCACTCCTTAAATATTGAAATATGAAAATGGAAGCAGAAACCTGAACTAGCTCAAGCCACTCCAAGCCTAATTCTCTATCTTCACTTTGCTTTGAGTCTGCTACATTAGCCCTTACTTGTGATAATAGTATCAAAAATACTTTGTATATTTGTAAACATACTTGTCAAATTGATGCATTTGAAAGTAGCATAAATTGGTTCTAATTATCTACTATTATTTGTAGTGATTTTATTTATTTTTTTTGTTTATTTTATTTTATTTTATTTTTTGGCTTTTTTTTTTTGTATTTATTTATTTTTTTACACGAACTCCCAAACATGAACCCCCCTCCCACCTCCCACCCCACATCATCCCTCCAGATCATCCCCATACACCAGCCCCAAGCATCCTGCATCCTGCATTGAACATAGACTGGCAATTCATTTCTTACATGATAGTATACATATTTCAATGCTATTCTCCCAAATCATCCCACCCTCTCCCTCTCCATCTCCTTCTCCCTCAGAGTCCATATGTCCGCTCTACACATCTGTATCTCTTTTGCTGTCTTGCATACAGGGTCCTCATTACCATCTTTCTAAATTCCATATATATGTGTTAGTATACTGTACTGGTGTTTTTCTTTCTGGCTTACTTTTTAATGAGAGTTAAGTCTTAGCTACAACACTAAATTTGTGTCATTTTTATACTGTCATGTTAAATTTCTGTAATTTGAAATCAATACATATCCTACCAAGACGCATTTAGACTTACAGCTTATTTAAGACTGAATTGAATATCTGTGTATGCACATAAAGCCAGAGATGCTTAAGGATTTAAACAAAACAAGAAATAAGGTTCACAGATGCACAAGGAATGTATACAGCTGCTTGTTGTTCTGTGGGCTACTTAAAACTGCTATGCAAGAGGCCTTCAAAGATAATTTTAGGCCCTGGTTCATCTTTACATTTTTATCTTACCCTGAAATGTACTGCTGTCTAAGCCTAGTGTTAGGTACATGCACTATGACGAGGTGCTTGAAAAAGAAGTTAATTTAAATATAAATCTGATAGAGATGTCTTTATCATTCTAAATCTCTCTGAATTGACCAGAGTGTAATTTAAAAAAAACAGCAGTTATAAATGCCTAAGGGCACCACTAGTAGAAAGTAATGTGGAACTAGAACAGTTACCCCACCACTTATAGAACCATTTCAGCCATTCACAGTGGGCACATAGCAGTGAGCTTCATAACATCAAGGACTGTTGTTAGCTCCTAGTTAATCTGTACTTGGCGAGAAGTAAAGTGAGGGTCACTCATTTGTGTACAACTCTTTGCGACTCCGTGGACTATGCAGTCCGTGGAATTCTCCAGGCTAGAATACTGGAATGGGTAGCTATTCCCTTCTCCAGGGGGTCTTCCCAACCGAGGGATAGAGCCCAGGTCTCCCACATTGCGGGCAAATTCTTTACCAGCTGAGACACAAAGGAAGCCCAAGAATACTGAAGGGGGTAGCCTATCCCTTCTCCAGGGGATCTTCCCAACCCAGGAATCCAACCGGGGTCTCCTGCATTGCAGGTGGATTCTTTACCAACTGAGCTATCAGGGAAGCACCTGGTGAGAGGTACACGCATTCATGATGACTTTTGTATACTAGGGAGATTTAAAATTTTTCTCTTTTAAGTCATAAACTGTTTGAAAAACAGCTGATATGAGCAGCTCTTATCTATGGTAGGTCCAAGCAATTTGAAATAAATTACCTCTTATTGCTGCTGCTGCTAAGTCACTTCAGTCATGTCCAACTCTTATTAGACTGGAATAATTCACGTGGGAGCAATATAAACTGAATTTCTTTAGAAACGTTTAATTATGAAATATTTCAAAAGTGCAGAAAAAGTATAGCTGATGTCCACATGTTCATAACCCATATTTACCAGATGTTACCTGGTATCTGCTATGATGTGAATGTTTGTGTTGCCCCCAAATTCATATGTTGATGTCCTAAACCCCAAAGATGATGACATTAGAAGATGGGGCCTTTTAGTCATGAAAGGGTGGAACCCTAATGAATGGAATTAGTGTTCTTAAGAAGGAGACTCTATAGAGTGCCTTTGCCTTTCTAACATGTAAGGATGCAGTGAAAAGGCAGTGGCTCTGAACCAGGAATTACCTCTGCCAGTACACAACCATGTTGGAGGTCTGACGTTGGACTTCCAGCCTCCCCAGCTGTAAGACATAAGTTTCTATTTCTTATAAGCTATATGGTTGTGATGTTTTGTAATAGCAAACCAAATGGACTAAGACAATATCCATTTACAAAAAAAAAAAAAAAAAACAGATGCATCTAAATCACCTCTCCTGTATTTCTCTCTTTCTTCATATTTTCCCACCAGAGATTATCTTTATTTTGTGGCTACTGTGACTCACACTCAAACCTGCCTTTATTCTTTTAAAACACAGTTGTAGGGGACTGCCCTGGTGGTCCAGTGGCTAAGACTCTGAGCTCCCAGTGGAGGGGACCCAGGTTCAATCCCATCCCACATGCCACAACTAAGACATGGTGCAGCCAAATGAATGGTAAAAAAAAACACAGTTGTAAAACAGTAAGTGATAAAAGGGATTGTTCTAGACATGTTCCCATTCATATTAATAGTATACTATACATACTTTCCTTTGTAATCTACTGATTTAAGTGAACTTTATTTTTGAGATTTATCTATTTCAGTGCTTGTAGACTAGTTCATTCATTTTGACATGTATAGTATTCTGTTGTATGCAAAACACACTTGATCTCTCTAGTTTCTTTCTTTTTTTTTTAGTTTCTTACTGAAGGACATTATTAATGATTTCCATTTTATAAAATGCTGTTGTGGTACATGTGTTCTGTGCACACATATAAGTAATACTCTAGTATATTTATCATAAGTTAGATTGCTGGATCAAAAGATTTACAGTTTGAAATTTTAATAAATACTGCCAACTGCCCTCCAGAGTGATTTTCCATACCATACTCTCATTTGCAGTGAAAAAAAATTCCTGCTGCTTCACATCCTAAACAATACTTTTAAAATTTTTGTCAGTGTTATGAGTATGATATAATTGTTCTATACTTCATGAAAACTAGTACCCTAAGGTTTTTAAAATTTTGTTAAATTAAAATGATATCAATAAATTGAAGAGAGTCCAACAATATGTCCAGTTCTGTCCCAGGCTATAGAAAGCAGGAAGAAGCAATAATCTCACCACTTCAAGGAAAAAGATCCAATTAACTTTAATATTACAACTTAAAAAAAATTCATTGAATTCATGGCAAACAACTAGCCCAAGATATAAAAAGAGATAGTACCTGTAGAGAGAGGGGAGATAAGAGCACTCACTCAGCTGGCTGGACATTCAAATTTTAACCAGAAATTATGAGACATATAAGAAGGTAGGAAAAACACAGAAAGGACAAAGCAATAATTAGGTCAAACTCATATGTGACACAGATGTTGGAACTCACCAACAAAGAATTTTACATAACTATGATTAATATATTTAAAATGCTAATGGAAAACATGCAAGGTTAAATGGATAATTTCAGTGTGGAGACAAAATTATAAAATAAAAGCAAATTGAAATGCAAGAAATGATAAACAGTAATAGAAGAATAAAAGATTCATTGGTAAATTTGGCACGGGGAAAGGATCAGTGAACTTGAAGACAGAGCAATAGAAATGATCCAAGTGAAACACAAAGAGAAAAAACGAGAGAGAGAAAGAAACAGAACCAGAAATTTCAAAAGCTGTGATATTAAATATTCTAAAACAAGTATAATTGGGATCCCAGAATCCCAGAAGAAAGAAAATGTGCAGAAGTATTTGAAGAAGTAACAAGCAAAAATTTCAAAAATTAATGACAGACACTAAATCACAGATCCAGAAATTCAGAGACCATCTCAGTGTCGTTTTTCACTACTCCAATTTAGTGTTGTCCTAAATGGCAACCCACTCCAGTATTCTTGCCTGGAGAATCTTATGGACAGAGGAGCCTGGCGGGCTATACAACTGAGCGACTTCACTTTCATTTTCATATATCTAGCCAATACAATAAGCTGAAAAAAAAAAAAAAGTATAGAGATTAGAAAAGAAGAAATAAAACCATTTTCAGTAACATGATTGTTTGGCAAATATCAAAGAATCTACAAAAAACTCTCAGATTTAATAAATCAGCTATCCAGTTTACTAATGGAGCTTATCTAGGTTGCAGGATGCAAAGTGAACACACAAAAATCAATGGTGTTTCTATACATTAAGTAAACAGTTTGATATGCAACTATAAAAACTGTATTGTGTCTGATAGCACCAACCAATTTAACAGGTTGGGTGTAACTCAAAAGGAGAATATTGTATCTATAAGGTGAAAACTATGAAGTATTAGAAAAATATAGTAATTACAATAATTAAAAACATATAAATGGAAAAATATTCATGCCCATGGATTAGAAGACTCATTATTGTTAAGATGTCAGTTCTCCCTAACTTGACTGCTGAATCCAACTAAATCCCAGTCAAAATCCCAGGAGACTTTTCATAGGTATTGATAAGCTGATTCTGAAATTTATCATTTCTCCAAACATCTGATGATTTTCAGATAAATTTTAAAATGTGAGGACTAAGCTCTAAAAAAGTCTTTGAAACCTCTGTGTGTTTGGGTGAGGTTTGTCCATTAGTGGCTTCACCTCTGGATGGCAGCTCAGTGCCTCTGCATTTTATTGGGGACCTAAATGCCGGTATTTGTTGGATTTTTCTCTGGGATGTTCAATTTCTCTTGTTAAAAAAAAAAAAATTCTCTTCCTGATTTAGTATTTAGTGATAAATGCCATACTGGGCTGTCAGAATTCTGTTCCGCTGGAAAATGAGATTGGTTGGGGTGGGGAATGTTACCTTTTAATGGCTAAAATTTTATTTAATCTCTTATTTTTATTCCATTGCCTCACTGCCATTTTCAACTGACTATTTTCTCTAAACTTGTTGTTTCTGTAGTTTAATTATTCCAGGACAGTCTTCTGGTTTGCTCATAGGAAAATACACACGGTTGTAGGAAAGCAGAGGAGAACTTGGTTTTATCTCCCTTCTATGCTTTTCATTTGTCCCTGTGCTTTTATCCCATCTTTTATATCCTTCAGAAATAGTGGTGCTTCTACCCTGAGCCTCATAATGGTTTTACTTGGTGAATTACTGTGTTCTGTATAGGCATCTACATACTAGTATTCAGACTTAAATTCTCTTTATTCAAGTTAATAACCATGGCTTTGTCTACTTTCTATCTTGCAATTATTTATATACATCTCTTATTGATAGACTATTAATTTCTTTTCTGTTGTTATCAGCATGGCATCATTTTAGTAGAATTGCATAGGACAGCAGAGATAAATGAACATTTTAACTCAAGCCATTTAATTTTATATCTGAGGTTGATGTGATTTTCTTATGATTATTTGTTTTTCTCTTGTGAACTGTCAGCTTTTGCCCATTTGCTATTAAGTTGTGTGAGTATGTACATATGTGTATGTATTATTGTTTGCAAATAGTCTTTACTTCCTGGGAGATATAAATAATAGGAACAAGAAAGAAAGTTGCATCAACAATATAGACAAACATGAGGTCCCTTTCACTAAGAAAATAAAAATATCAATATACTAACCACAAAACTTTTTAATCATAAAAAGAGGGAGTTCCCTGATAGTGCAGGGGTTAGGACTTGGTGTTTTCATTGCCATGAGCCCAGGTTCAATTCCTGGTCTGAGAACTAAGATCCTGTAAGCCACTCAGTATTTTCTTAAAAACAGTATAAAGCTTCTACTATATATTATACACTTCTCAAGTGGAAATTGAAAAACTGAGTTTTTTTTTTTTCCCTCCAAGTACAAGATTTAATTTCTGTACTCCCTTAGGTGCACTCAGCCTCATCTGCCCATCTGACCTCAGTTTTTTGACTGCTTCTGACTTGAGCATCACTATATATATATATATATTTGATTGGGATTGCCTTGACTCTATAGACCAGCTTGTGGGAATTTACTTTACAAAACTGTATTTTTCATAATATTGAATATTTGCCCTTATAACCACTTTTAAGTGTATAGTTTAGTGGCACTAAATATATTCACGTTTTCATGCAAGCATTCCTATCATCCATCTCCAAAACTCTTCATCTTCCCAATGGAAACTTTATTAAATACTAATTCTTCATTTCCCCTTGTCCCCTGCCCCTGGCAGTCATAATTCAATTTTCTGTCTCTATGAATATGATTATATGTATTTTGTATACGTGAAATCCTACAGTACTAGCCCCTTTGTGACTGGCTTATTCCACTTAGGATAATGTCTTCAAGGTTAATATATTTGTGGCATAGATTATGTCAGAATTGCCTTCCTTTTTAAGGCTGAATAATATTAGGTTGTCTGTATTAATGTATACCATATTTTGTTTTTTCATTCATCTCTCAGTGGCTGCTTGGGTTGCTTTCTCCTTTTAGTTATTGTGAATAATGTTGCTATGAATTTGAGTACAGAAATGTCCGTTTGAGGTTTTGCTTTCAATTGTCTTGGAAGTGGAATTGCTAGATCATATGGTAATTCTATTTTTAATTTTTTGGAAAACTACCATAATATTTTCCATAGCAGATTCACTAGTTTACATTCCCACTAGCAGTGCCCAGGGGTTCCAATATCTCCACATCCTAACTAACACTTGTTATTTTCTTTGTTTTTTATAATAGCCATCCTAACTATGAAGTGTTATTTCATTGTGGTTTATTAATGGCATATTCCTAATAATTAGCAATATGGGGCACCTTTTCATGTGCTTTGTAACTATTTGTATATCTTCTTTGGAGAAACATCTGTTCAAGTCTTTTGCCCATTTTATAACTAACATTTGTTATTTTCTTTGTTTTTTATAATAGCCATCCTAACTATGAAGTGTTATTTCATTGTGGTTTATTAATGGCATATTCCTAATAATTAGCAATATGGGGCACCTTTTCATGTGCTTTGTAACTATTTGTATATCTTCTTTGGAGAAACATCTGTTCAAGTCTTTTGCCCATTTTTAAATTGAGTCATGGGGTTTTTTTTTTTTTTTTTTTACTGTTTTTGCTTTTGTTGAGTTGTAGTACTTTATTCTGGATAATAACCTCTTATCACATATATGATTTTCAAGTCTTTATTCTCATTTTTTGAGTTAGCTTTGCATTCCCTTGATAGTGTCTTTTGATGTATAAAAGTTTTAAAGTTCGATGTAGTCCAAGTTAGCTATTTTTCTTTTTGTTGCTTATGATTTTCATGTTGCAGCCAGTAAATCATTATCAAATCTAATGTTTTTCCCCTATCTTTGTAATGCTTTTCCTCTATGTTTGCTTATAAGGGTTTTATAGTTTGGGGTCTTACAGTTAGGTCTCTGATCCATTTTGAGTTAATTTTTGCCTATGATGCAAAGTTAGAGTTCACTGTCATTCTTCTGTATGAGAATATCATTTCCCTAATATCACTTATTAAAACTTTCATCAATTTTTGAAAATTTGTTCAAATATTGTTCAAGCATATATTCAAATATTGCTTCTGTTACATACCTTCTTGCCTATTTTTCTTTTAGAACATTTAACAATATATACTACATCTCTTACTCTTTTATGATTTTCATTCCCATTTTCTCTCCATGATTTAATCTTGTATTTTACACTGACTTAGTGTCTATTTCCTAATTATCTGTGCTGGGTCCACTCTAACAAACCCAGCTATTAAACTCTTAATTTTTCTTACTATATCTTTTAGTTTCTATTCCTTAAGAAAATGAACATTATGGCCTGACCGATGGATATCAGTTAAGTTTCACCAATCAGTGGTACTTAAAAGATAAAAGGAAGAGGAGAGTGAGGACAGGTGATTTTTCACCTTGGTCACCTCCTTCCACCCCTGAAGGTTATTTGCTGTCCTGCAGGATCAGGTTCTACCAGGAAGCTCTGTAACATGGATTTCTCTAACCTCAAAACTGTTGTTCCTTCTTTGCTTCAGGCTTAAAGGAGATAATGTGCCCTGCTAGTACCAGTTCTTAAACAGGGCTCTAACCCTAGTGCTTTCCTGATATTCTACACTTAGCTTGGCAAATAGTGTTCTCATTCAACACTTCTCAAATCATTCAACTGGGTGCATCATCTTTTTCTTGCTGGAACATTGACTACAGTGGATTTTACATATAGAATGTCTTGGTTTATCAATGTTTTGTTGACAGGTTTCTGGATTTTGTCATACTTCAAAGGTCATTTTCATACAAATATTATCTAAATAAAGTATCCCATGGTTTGCTTTCATGGTTTCAAATTTTATATTCTAATCTATGATAAATTTTTGGTGTTTTATTATAATACTAAAAATGAGATGACTCATTTTTTCTTATAATTTTTATGACTATTCTTACTTGTTTATTTTATGTTTGACATTTAAAATCTGCTTATTAAATTAAAAGTATGTTTCTAGTATTTCTATTAAACAAGTATAAAATTTATAGATTAATTTAGGGATAAATAAATCTTTAAGGGTCCAATTAGTCATGAGTGTGGATACCACTATTCTTTCTGTTTGTTCAAGTCTTCATTTGTATTTTCACTGGTTTCAGAGTTTTCTTTGCAAAGATTGTTTACAATTCTTGTTACTCTAGCTGTTTTATCAAAGTTGTTATTGTAAAGGTTGTCTTCTTTCATCATAACTTGTTGTAGGTTTTTTGCATATAAAGCCTAGTGATTCTTGGTGTGACTATTTTAATTTTGAACCCAGCCACTTTACTGAGTTATCTTCATGGACATAATGGTTATATATTTTCTGTGTTTTTCTTTAACCAGTCTTGGATAATAGAAATATAGAAGAAGTACTCAGCTTTTGTGTGTTGTACAAAGGTTTCCAGCAGGAGGTAGGTGTTTCTTAGCTGAGTCCCCAGGTTCAAGTGGGAGTTTCATAGCTGTGAGTAAAGGTGAGAGGACTATATGAGGATGTTTATAGATTAAGGGAGGAACATACAATAACAGAAGAGATGAGCATATCATTGACTTGAGGCCACTGTTCAGTTTCATGAAGCAACGGGCTATGAAGTAAAGAAACGTGGACATGAGGAGAATAAGAAGAGATGAGTTCATTTAGGACCTTACAAGCATGGAGGCCAGGATTCATGCTGAGAACGAGAAACTGAAGGATTTTTAACACAAACAGAACTAGGAAGACACTGCCAATGTAGAGAATGGCTGGTTGTTTTTGGCTTAAGATGGCTGGTACAAGTGTGTTGCAATAAAATTGGAGGTAAATTTTATGATATGAATAAAGAGGAATGTGTGAGTCAAAGTCATATTAATGAGATAAAATCTCCAAGAGTTGATGACTTACTGGCAGGGAGAGGAAAGGAAAGAGAAAGTTTAATGACTCTCACTGGAGCAGTGATTGGAGAGGAAAGGATTGTGAGAGGAAGGGGATGAGTGTGATTCTGGTGAGGTTGCATTTGAGGAGCCTGTGGAACATTTACACATTCATTTACTAAATATATCTATGGGTTGCATGCGNTTAGCACATCCATCACCTCACATACTTAACTTCTGTGTATGTGTGTGTGGTAATAATACTTAAAATCTACTCTCAGGGACTTTCAAGAATGCTATATTTGAAATAATGCAATACTATTAACTATAGTGATTTATTTTTCTTAAATATTTTCAGAGTAACTCAGTATTTAAATTTAATATTCTTTCAGCAAAGATTATAATTTAGTAATAGAACTTGGAAATGTTTGAATCACTTCTTTTATTATCTTTGCCATTTTCTTTGGTGACAAATAAAGTTCATATTATTGTTTAGAATCTCAGAATAATTCAATCCAAGGATAAAGTATGTAAGTAAAATGCTTCTTATTCTGTGACATGGTTATGAGATGTTATGCTTCAGTATGCTGATCTTTCATTTATAAGATAATTTNCTTCTTTTATTATCTTTGCCATTTTCTTTGGTGACAAATAAAGTTCATATTATTGTTTAGAATCTCAGAATAATTCAATCCAAGGATAAAGTATGTAAGTAAAATGCTTCTTATTCTGTGACATGGTTATGAGATGTTATGCTTCAGTATGCTGATCTTTTGTTTATAATTTTTGAAGCATTACTCTTAGTGTATTATACAGAAGTGATGCTTCCAGAAAGGTAAATAAAATCACTTGCTGTAGTTTTATTTTTTAGTAAATGCTAATTCTTCAGCCTTTAACAAATTATTAGTGGGAAATAAACTCATACTTTAGTGTTTCTAGAAAACTGTTTGTGATCTCAATATGAAAACAATAGCTATGAAAATAAAATGCATCTTTTGTGAGCATAATTTTTTCAGATTCTTTGGACTGAGAAAGCTGAATCAGTAGTAGTCAGCCAAGTAGTCAAAAAGGGTAGTTTTTGTAGGCCACTTGAATTCAAGATACTTTATTTCCAATCATTGCCTCTCTGCTGGAGTACACAAGTTTTTCAAGTGTCCACCTTTAAAAGTTTCCAGATACCAAGATTTAGGCTATGTTTTTTGCTACTCGTGAATTTACTTTTTTAAGAAGTATCACTTAAATTATGTTTTAAAAGCATATGATTTCCCCATTATAGTGCTTGAAAAATATGTAATTGAGATTACAGAGATGAACAGGTCTCTGTGACCCTGGGCCTCTGATTCAGGTAATTCATTAATTTGGAAGCTAAATCAGACTGGCTTAAACAATAGAATTTGCCAGTGCCCATGTTGGAAAGTCCAGACTATTGGCAGACTACAGGTACAGATTAGTCAAGCCTCCATTCCATTTTTCCGGAACTCTTCTGGCAAGCCTTTCTTGGCTTGTTTGACCATATTCTCTCAGGGTCTCAGAAGAGTTACAGCACTCTTGACGTCACTACATGAATTGTGGCTACATGGGACTCACCCCCAGAGCCTGGAGTGGTGATAATTCCTAGTAGTAGCCCAAAGAAAAGAGATACTTAAAGAGCCCCTCTATCCTTACATGCAATCATTCACCCACTTTTTTTTTGAAAAAAATCTAGAAATTTATTTTATACTGTTTAATTTAGTTTTTAATTGGAATATATGTTGTGTTAGTTGCTGCTGTACAAAGTGTTTCAGTTATATGTATTCATATATCCCCTTCTTCCTGCTCCCCTCTTCCTACTCCTCTAGGAGAGAGCCCAGTTAAGCTCCCTGTGCTCTACAGCAGCTTCCCACTAGCTATCTATTTTACACACAGTACTGTATATACATCAGTGCTACTTTCTTAATTCGTCCCACCATCTCCTTTCCCCACTGTGTCCACACGTCCATTCTCTCTATATATATTCCTGCCCTGCAAATAAGTTCATCAGTACTATTTTTCTAGATTCAATATATATGAACTAAAATATGACATTTGTAAGATCCTTTTAAAGTAAAAATTAGCAGATTTTATTTTGAATGAGTTACTAGTCCATGAATTTGGACTCATTGACAGTAAAAAATCTGCCTGCAATGCAGGAGACCCAGGTTTGATCCCTAGGTTGGGAAGATCCTCTGGAGAAGGAAATGGCAACCTACTCTATAGTATTCCTGCCTAGAAAATCCCATAGACAGAAGACCCTAGCAGGCTACAGCCCATGAAGTCACAAAGAATCAGACATGACTGAGAGAGAGACTTCACAATTTTGCTTTTAGATTAATACAGGTACAGTATATATCTGTCTACAATAACCAACCAAATCTATGATATAAATAGTATTTTTATTTCTTGACAGCACTACTACTATGTTTATTCTGAAAAGGGTTCAGTTCAGTCACTCAGTCGTGTCCGACTCTTTGTGACCCCATGACTTGCAGCACGTCAGGCCTCCCTGTACATTACCAACTCCCGGATTTCACTCAGATTCACGTTCATCAAGTCAGTGATGCCATCCAGCCATCTCATCCTCTGTCATCCCCTTCTCCTCCTGCCCCCAATCCCTCCCAGCATCAGAGTCTTTTCCAATGAGTCAACTCTTCACATGAGGTGGCCAAAGTACTGGAGTTTCAGCTTCAGCATCATTCCTTCTAAAGAAATCCCAGAGCTGATCTCCTTCAGAATGGACTGGTTGGATCTCCTTGCAGTCCAAGGGGCTTGCAAGAGTCTTCTCCAACACCACAGTTCAAAAGCATCAATTGNCTCTTCACATGAGGTGGCCAAAGTACTGGAGTTTCAGCTTCAGCATCATTCCTTCTAAAGAAATCCCAGAGCTGATCTCCTTCAGAATGGACTGGTTGGATCTCCTTGCAGTCCAAGGGGCTTGCAAGAGTCTTCTCCAACACCACAGTTCAAAAGCATCAATTGTTCAGCGCTCAGCCTTCTTCACAGTCCAACTCTCACATCCATACATGACTACTGGAAAACCATAGCCTTGACTAGACGGACCTTTGTTGGTAAAGTAATGTCTCTGCTTTTCAATATGCTATCTAGGTGGTCAAAACTTTTGTTCCAAGGAGTAAGCGTCTTTTAATTTCATGGCTAGGAGATTATCTAAATGAACCTAGATTTTCTAAGAAGAAACTGCTGGTTGATTCAATGTAGAGATGAGGAATTAAAAATCAGTACTTACAAGGCTCCTTTAGGGAAATACTTTTTATTAGGTGTTAATCTAGCTGATTAGGCAGCAATCAGGCTTCTTTGTATTCTAAATAAAGCAGTTAAGAAGACAATATTGTTTCATTTACTCTGATTAGGACTCACAATTAGGGCATGAAAGATATTTAAAATAAATGATGACAGGTGTAGAAAGAAGTTGGGCACATGATTTAGAGCTGATGTTTCCACGTAAGAGCTAAAAGAGACATCATGTATATTCATATCTTAATCTTTATTGTGTGCATGTGTGCTAAGTTGCTTCAGTCGTGTCTGACTCCTTGCGACCCTATGGACCATGGCCGTCAGATTCCTTTGTCCATGGGATTCTCCAGGCAAGAATACAGGAGTGGGTTCCATGTCCTCCTCCAGGGGATCTTCCCCTACCCAGGGATCAAACTTGCATCTCCTGCACCGGTAGGCAGGTTCTTTACCACTAGCGTCACCTGGAAAGTCCAATATTTATTACATGAGTACAATATTGTCTCTGTGGCACAGAGTTTCATAAAAATACTCATTGATAATCATTTCCTGAATATCTATTATGTGTATGGAACTTAAAGGTACAAAATTAAGAAAGATATTCCTTACAATCAAAGATCTTATGATTTGATGGAGGAGATAAATACATACATGAATATAAGTCTAAGTACTGAAAAGGAATATAAATAAAATTCTGGTAGAAGAAGGAAGAAAGAACAGTGTGAATGCTCTAGGGGTGTATGAAAAGTCTTCCCAAAGGAAGTGATTTTTAAACTGGTGATTGAAAGATGAGAGCAACAGTGATAAGCAATGGTGATATAGGACTCTGTTTACCCCAGGAAAAGATGTGTATAAGAGACAGCTCTAGGGGTGTATGAAAAGTCTTCCCAAAGGAAGTGATTTTTAAACTGGTGATTGAAAGATGAGAGCAACAGTGATAAGCAATGGTGATATAGGACTCTGTTTACCCCAGGAAGTAGAAAGAGTGATGCTATAAAGGAGGAATATATATGAATGTACATCACATGGTGGGAAATGATGATATAAATGTATATTATGACCACATTTACAATGAAAGATGCTGACTCTCCTGTTAAAAAATTTTAACTCCATTTTATTGTTAATGGGGAGATCATTGAAGAATGTATAATGACAGAGTTAAGTATTAATAAAATAGTGATTATACAGAATAAGAACTCTTAAAGTTGCCTGAAGTATTACTCTTTGAGAAATTTCAAATTTCAGAGGAAACTAGGAAAAAGATGGAGGAAAAGCAATCATCAAATGATTGTAATAGTCCAAGTGAAAACCATTTCTATAATATCATTTGGGTGAATAACATCAATCAGAATTGAGGGGTCTTTAGAAAGAAATTTTATGATGTGAAGAATGAGGTAAATGTTAAAGTCAAGCATAACTGTGGCTGAGACTCGTGATTATCTTTCAGTATTAACTCTCTCCTTTGTATTTAATAACATTGCCCAGAATTTTAGCTGAGCATAAGGCTATTCAGCTAAAAGATTATATTTTAGGGATTTCATAGCTGAATGTGGCTGTGGGATTAAACTTGAACCTGAGGCATAAATGTAATTTATAGAAATTCTCATTAAAAGAGAAATGTTTCCTTCTCCCATTTCCTTTTTCCAGGTGCTGAGTCGTGGATGGGATTGTTACAGCCCCACCAACCATCACGTGCCCTGATGTGGAAGCTATGTGCTGCAGAGGATGCCCCTGCTGAGGAACAGCCAGAAAGCAGGATCCCGAGTCACTGCTGATTGCTGGGTAACTCAGGGACGCTTGCTTGTGGACACTTTTCACCTGTCATGGAAACAAAGGTAATAGTATCATTCTGTCAATCATATTTTAGTTTTTTGTGTATATACACCTATATTTATTCCTGATTAATGCAGGGAGATTAGATTTCATATGTGAGAAATTCTATAGCAGTTAGTGGACTAGTTACATTGTAATAACATTCCCCAAATTTCAATGGCTCAGAGCAACAAAGGCTTTTTTCTCACTATGTCACATGATCATGCCTAACTTTAAAAGACTGTAGAAGTGTCGTCCCCTTGTATGCCGAGAAGAGAAAAGAAACAGAAATATTGGTAAATGTCATTAATAGTTACTGCAGAAATTTTTGAAAATGATGACATTTATCAGAGAGAGAAAGCAAGAAAGAAGGTGGTAGAGAAAATGAGTTTCATGATGGATATCTTGTCTGTGGAATTCAGGTTTCTCTGTACGCAATATAAAACTTAAGATCTAAACCTGGGATTTGAATAGCACTAGATGTAAGGCTGAAATTCATCCATATGCCTATAGAATTTGAGTCAGTGGGGGACAGTGAAACCACTGTGGGCAAGAGAAGATAGAGCAAAATCTAGAATTGCTACATTTAAGTGTGCAAACTGGGGAAAAGGACCTAGTGAGAGACGTGAAGACTGCTCAGAGATGTAGCCGGAAAGCCAGGGCAGAGTACAGTCACAGAACCCAAAGAAGGATTTTGCAGAGAATCCATGTCAATTTTTTAAAAAGTAATTTGAAGTATTTGAGTAAACGAGTTTCAGAGCAGTAGTACCTGGGGAGGAAGCTTGCAATGAGTTATGATGCAATGGGGTGAGATAGAGCAATTGATCTGAAAGTAGCAGTGAGGTATTTAGAGAATGACGGGAAGAAATTGATTAACTAGGACATAAAGGTGCTCCATAAGCCTTAAAAATGTCTAGGTAGATGTTAATTTTAGGAATTAACATTTTATTGAACCACCACCTAAATTTTATAAGCACCCACTGGAAACCAATATTGAATATTGATCCAGCCAATCATCTTGTATTTATACTGCTATCCGTGAGAATTCTTTCTTGACATAAACAACTGGTTCAAAAAAGACTTTCTACTATGGAGAAGAGTATGGAAATTCCTTAAAAAACTGGAAATAGAACTGCCATCATTTCAGTTCAGTCGCTCAGTCATTTCCGACTCTTTGCGACCCCATGACTCGCAACACGCCAGGCCTCCCTGTCCATCACCAACTCCTGGAGTTCACTCAAACTCAGGTCCAACGAGTCAGTGATGCCATTCAGCCATCTCATCCTCTTGCGTCCCCTTTCTCTCCTGCCCCCAATCCCTCCCAGCATCAGTCTTTTCCAATGAGTCAACTCTTCACATGAGGTGGCCAAAGTACTGGAGTTTCAGCTTTAGCATCATTCCTTCCAAAGAACACCCAGGACTGATCTCCTTCAGAATGGACTGGTTGGATCTCCTTGCAGTCCAAAGGACTCTCAAGAGTCTTCTCCAACACCACAGTTCAAAAGCATCAATTCTTTGGCACTCAGCCTTCTTCACNGGTTCAATCTTTAAACTTTATCAGCAAATTTCTTTGATGCCATGGTTTACTGGTTCCAGAATAATTACAGACACCTAGGGAATTCCCTGAAGGCCCAGTAGTTGTATATGTAAAAAAATTAATACACAGAAATCTCAGTTCAGTTCAGTTGCTCAGTCATGTCCAACTCTCTGCCACCCCATGGACTGCAGCATGACAGGCTTTCCTATCCATCACCAACTCCTGGAGCTTGTTCAAACTCATGTCCATCAAGTAGGTGATGCCATCCAACCATCTCATCCTCTGTCTTCCCCTTCTCCTCCCTCCTTCAATCTTTCCCAGCATCAGGGTCTTTTCAAATGAGTCAGTTCTTCACATCAAGTGGCCAAAATATTGGAGTTTCAGCTTCAGAGTCAGTCCTTCCAATGAAGAAGCAGGACTGATTTCCTTTAGGATTGTCTGATCTTATCTCCTTGCAGTCCAAGGGCCTCTCAAGAGTCTTCTCCAACACCACAGTTCAAAAGCATCAGTTCTTTGGCGCTCAGCTTCCTTTATGGTCCAACTCTCACATCCATACATGACTACTAGAAAAACCATAGCTTTGACTAGATGGATCTTTGTTGGCAAAGTAATGTCTCTGCTTTTAAATATGCTTTCTAGGTTGGTTATAGCTTTTCTTCCAAGGAGCAAGCATCTTAATTTCATGCTGCAGTCGTGGTATGCAGTGATTTTGGAACCCAAAAACTAAAGTCTGTTACTGTTTCCATATACATGACTACTAGAAAAACCATAGCTTTGACTAGATGGATCTTTGTTGGCAAAGTAATGTCTCTGCTTTTAAATATGCTTTCTAGGTTGGTTATAGCTTTTCTTCCAAGGAGCAAGCATCTTAATTTCATGCTGCAGTCGTGGTATGCAGTGATTTTGGAACCCAAAAACTAAAGTCTGTTACTGTTTCCATTGTTTCCCCATCTATTTGCATGATGTGATGGGACTGGATGACATGATCGTTGTTTTTTGAATGTTGAATTTTAAGCTGGCTTTTTCATTCTCCTCTTTCACCTTCATCAAGTGGTTCTTTAGTTCTTCAATCAAGAGGCTCTTTAGTTCCTCTTCACTTTCTGCCATAAGTTACTGAGTTTATACTATTACAATTCATATTCCTATCCTGAGAGTAATAACTTGAGTAGACTGATGTGCACATTTCCCAGACATTGAAATATAGACAAACTCATAAACCATATTGTCTGACAAAACAAACATTAATTTTTCCCCACTTACTTAGGAGTTCAAAGTAGGCATGAATCATTTAAAATAAATGCCTCACTCTCTATTCCCTAAAACCATCAAATTTGCTCCCAGACTTTGCTTTCAGTGTGCTTTTTCACTCTGCTGGCTGCCAAAACCAAAAGTGGTGAAGGGATTTTCAATGCAGCAAAGAAATAGAGAGTCAGATACTTATTCATAAAACAACCAAGCAAAACAAGCTGGATAAGCAGAAACACATAGCCAAGCCAATTTGCAATCCAGCAGGGCTGAGACAAAGCAGCCAGGTATGGCAGCGCTCCCACTGAGGTGGTCCTATTTTAAGAAAATAGATGTTTTTCTGGAACTCTCTTGCTTTTTTGATGGTCCAATGGATGTTGGCAATTTGATCTCTGGTTCCTCTACCTTTCCTAAATCCAGCTTGAACATCTAAAAGTTCACAGTCCATGTATTGTTGAAGCCTGGCTTTGAGAATTTTGAGCTTTACTTTGCTAGCATGTGAGATGAGTGCAGCTGTGCAGTAGTTTGAACAGTCTTTGGTATTGCCTTTCTTTGGGATTGAAATGAAAACTATAGAATTGAGATATCAGAAAGAAGAGCTCTTGTGCAGTGTGATGATAGCAGAGCCAAGAAGAAGAAAAACAACTCTTCTTTCTTGGGAATAACTAAGGTAATGAAAGTCATAGACTCTTTGATTACTCCCAACTTGTTTTCTTCTCTATAAAAACTTTCTCTCTCCCTTGCTGTCGGGGGACTTGCATGTGACTTATCATGGTTGCAGACCTTAAATTGCAGTTCTCAGCTAATCTTGACTGTCACTCTATCTTTCTCACCAACTATAGAGTTTGAAGGCACCTCTTTCTCCTGGGTCAGAGCTCATGCTACCTTTGCATTTGAAGCTCTCCAGACTTTTTTCAGGATTCTGTTTAAATGTGTTATCTTTCTGGTTCAGGTTTTGTTCTATATTCGAGTACTTGCTTGGTAGTTCTCAAGATCAGACTGTTTGGACCCAAGCTAGCGGCTGAAAATGCCTTTGATCCAGGTCCATCAGGAAGGGGCTGCTTCTTTGAATCTGTGCTGGTTATTCAGCCTTTGTCACACTCCTTGGAAAGACTGTCCTCTCAAGTACGATTGAAAAAAATTGCCCCACTGGGACCAATCTGTTATATAGGGATGGCTAGGATTAGCTTACAAACCATTTGAATTAAGCCATTCATTTTGTAAGCTGTTTAAGCTATTTAAAAGTGGTCCTTTACTCAAAAAAAAATCTGAGAAATGAGATCCAAGTTATCTAAATATTCTGAGGGCATCTCCACCACAGAGACTTTAGCCAATTTTATGTCTAAAAACTGTAGTTCTTCCTCGTGTGCATTTCTAATTAAATGGACCAACCTGAATAAAGGTAATTTAGAATACCAACGGCCACTACTGGGAACTTCTGAAATCCTCAAACATAATTTCCTTAAAACCAAATTGGACTACATCATTTAAAAATTTCCAGAACTGTATGGAATGGTTAAGCTTACTTAATGGGTAAGTAAGCTTACTTACTTCAATGGGTGTGTAATTCAGTGGGTAAGTAAGTAAGCTTACTTACTTACTTCAGTGGGTACAATGCCTACTTCAGTGGGTATTTTGAGGATTTCCAATTTTTTCAGGAGTCAAAAATTGCCTGTGTGCAAAATACATTTTTAAGATTAACTGAGGCAAATGAAAAATTTTAAAAAGATAAAATGGTCCCCAAAGCCTCAGATTTCTCTTGACTTCTTTATCTCGGGCTTTGCCTCTGGAGTTATCTTCCTCTTTCCTTCCTATGCCACCTGCTCCTCCTCTACACCCTCAATTCCCCCATACTAATTACCTCACCAGATTTTCTGTTTCCTCTGAACTCTGTCCTCTCCCTTTTTTCTGAACTTGTCAGAACCTCTCCCTTTAAGCCTTCTGAGGATCCAGAGGCTAAACCCTTAATTTCTTAAACTCACAGGACTAAAGCTGCACTTTGAGTCACAAATATTTTCCCAAAGTAACTGAATATCACCACAGATTTGCTGATAAATTTAATATAGTCAATCAAACCTATCACCTGGTTTGTCTGACTTCTATCAGCTAGTCTATATGCTTGTCAGCAAAGGCCAGGCACAGCACTGGATGAAAATCACCAATTGGAAAAGTCCTGAAAAGTCTCTAGAATCATAACTGGGAGACTAGCTTGCTAACTTATTATACTATCAGGCATGAGTAGTTGATAGGTGACGTTATTGCGCAATTCTTGAAGCTTTTCAGTAGTCTGTTGAGTAGAACAAAGTGGAAGTTTGCACACAGAAATATGTTGAACCTGTTCATGATTTTTATAATTGATTTCAGATTGTTTCTAAAGAAAATTCTGGTCTTCCTTCAGATGTTGATTCCAACTGATAGCTTTTAATTCTATATTTATTAATGGACTGACCTGGGACCTTTCCCTTCTAGTAAAAAGGACCAGGATGGAATGGCAAACAATGTCCAGTCCAGATTTAGTTAACCTGGCAAAGCAGCTCTCTGTTCCTCTAGATGTGTGTGTGTGTGTGTGTGTGTGTGTTAGTCTCTCAATCATGTCCAACTCTTTGCAATCCCATGGACTACAGCCCAAACAGGCTCCTCAGTCCATCAGGATTCTCCAGGCAAGAGTACTGGAATAGGTCGCCATGCCCGCCTCCAGGGGTCTTCCCAACCCGAGAATCCAGCTGGGATGCTCTGCCTCGCAGGCAGATTCTTTACCATCTGAGCCACCAGGGAAGCCCTTGTTCTCTAGATAAGTGGTCTCCAAAGAAGACCACCGAGTTCTTCATCTTCACCTCTAACAAACGAAGGCTCTGCTCATCTTCACCTCTAACAAACGAAGGCTCTGCTGGTGAAGAGTCTGCCTGAAATGTGGAAGACCTGGGTTCCATTCCTGGAGATCCCCTGGCGAAGGGAAAGGCTACCCACTCCAGGATTCTGGCCTGGAGAATTACACGGATTGTATAGTCCATGGGGTTGCAAAGAGTCAGACACGACTGAGTGACTTTCACTTCAAACAAAATCAAAACCCCCTTGCAAAGACCCAGAACACTGGAAAAGAGATTGTTGCAAAGTGCTCTGTGTGCATTTCCTATGTCTTCTTAATTCTCTTTGAAAGGACTTGAAGGAACTACAGGATTCTTTCCAGTCCTCCCTCTTAATTGACTTAGTGAAGCATTTCTTCAGTTCTGAGGTGAATCTCCTCCAGTCCTAATTAACATTAGAGCTACATCCTAAGTGCTCAGTCACAGTACTGTAAAGCAGCTGTTCCACAGAGTACTAAAATATTTCAAATACTAGGAAATCTCTTATCAACCTCAAGAAGTTTGTCTCTGAACTTATAATTTCCTTTTATTTAGTCTCTTTAAAAGGTGCCCTCTCTTTTTTCCTTAGCTCCTCCCCCCCTTTCCATTCACTAGGCTGCTACTTCTTAGTATTATGCTGGAATTTCTTTCTCCCAGAAGGGAGAAATAATTCTAGAAATTGACAGTAGTCATCAAAGCAACCCATCAGGTGAATTACATGACACTCTGATGTCTTTTATTTATTCCTTCTCTAACTGTACTAGAGCAGATTCTGGAAACACAGATAATTTGTCCCTACTGAATCAGCTACCACCTTCCTTATGGGCAAAATCTCCAACTGAAGTTGGCAAAATTCACAGTACACCACCCATCAAAATTCAAATATACTCCTCAAAACTTCTTTCCAGAATTAATCAATACCCTGTAGGAAAGAAGTCCTTCAAGGCATAAAGCCCATAACAGCAGATTACAAATTTCATTATCCCTTGTGCTAAATTTTTAACACTCCATAGAGGTTTCTCCATGACCTCTAAACAAAAAACACTATTATTCCTCAGTTTCAATTCAGTTGAGTCACTCAATCGTGTCCGACTCTTTGTGACCCCGTAAATCGCAGCATGCTGGGCCTCCCTGTCCATCACCAACCCTGTTTTTACTAGGCCTTATATGTTATGAACATCCATTGCCAGCAGAAGTAAATTCTTTATTGTAATTGATTTCACAGCACATTCTTTTTCTTATTTATTTTTAATTGTAGGATAATTACAGTAAATATGTTGGTTTCTGACACATATCATTATGAATAAGCCATTGGTATACACATGTCCCCACTATCTTGAACCTCTCTCCCACTTCCTACCTCATCCCACTCCTCTAGGTTGTCACAGAGCCCAGGTCTGAGTTCCCTGAATCATACAGCAAATTTCCATTGGCTATCTATTTTACATATGGTAGCATATGTGTTTCCATGCTAATTTTCCATTCATTCCACCCTCCCCTCCCCCTTCTATCTCCATTGCTGCCCTGCAAATAGGTTCAACAGTACCATTTTTCTAGATTCCATATATATGCATTAACATACAACATTTATTTTTCTCTTTCTGGCTTACTTCACTCCGTACCATATGCTCTAGGGTCATCCACCTCATTAGCCCTGACTCAAATGTGTTCCTCTCTATGGCTGAGTAATACTCCATTGTATGCATGTACATCATTGTACGGACCACCACAGCTTCTCTATCCATTTGACTGTTGATGGACATCTAGGTTGTTTCCATGTCCTCTGCTGTAAACAGTGCCGCAGTGAACACTGGGGTATATGTGTCTTTTTCAGTTGTAGTCTTCTCAGGGTAGGGGGAAGGTTGGGTCACGTGGTAGTGTTATTCCTATTTTTTTAAGTACTCTCCATACTATCTTCCATAATGGCTGTATCAATTTACATTCACACCAGCAAGAAGGTTCCCTTTTCTCCACACCCTTTCCAGTATTTGCTGTTTTTAGATATTTTGATGATGACCATTTTGACCAGGGTGAGGTGATATCTCACTGTAAGTTTGATTTGCATTTCTCTGATGATGAGCAATATGTTTTTTAGCCATCTGTATGTCTTCTTTGGAGAAATGTCTGTTTAGGTCTTCTGCCCACTTTTTGATTGGGTTGTTTGTTTTTCTGATATTGAATCGCATGAGCTGCTTGTATATTTTGGAAGTTTATCCTTTCTCAGCTGTTTCATTTGCTGTTATTTTCTCCCATTCTGAGGGTTGTCTTTTCACTTTGCTTATAGTTCCCTTTTCTGTGCAAAAGCTTTTAAATTTAATTAGGTCCTATTTGTTTATTTTTTGTTTTTACTTCCATTGTTCTAGGAGGTGTGTCATAGGAGATCTTGCTGTGATTTATGTTATAGAGTTTTCTGCCTATGTTTTCCTTTAAGAGTTTCATAGTTTCTGGTCTTACATTTAGGTCTTTAATCCATTTTCAGTTTATCTTTGTGTATGATGTTAGGAAATGTTCTAATTTCATTCTTTTACACCTAGCTATCTAGTTTTCCCAGTGCCACTTATCGAAAAGGCTGTCTTTACCCCATTGTATATTCTTGCATCCTTTGTTAAAGTTAAGGTGCCCATATGTGAGTGGATTTATCTCTGGCCTTTCTATCTTGTTCCATTAGTCATATTTCTGTTTTCGTGCCAGTACCATACTGTCTTGATGACTGTAGCTTTGTAGGATAGTCTGACCAGACCACCTCCTAACTGCTTATAATGATCTAAAGGAAATTCCACTGGGTACCCTTAACTTCTCATGGTTTACTGATGGTTCTTATTTAAAAGGTAACAATGGCAAATATGTGCTGGATATACTATTATAACTCCTACTGAGGTTATTGAAGTAGCACCTTTACCTATCACTACTTTGGCCCAATAAGCTCTTATATAAGCTGGTACTTAAACCAAGGACAAAAATGGCAAAATTTATACTAATAGTAGATATACTTTTCGAGTAGGTCATAATTTTAGAAGGTTATGGAAGCAATATGGGTTCCTTACTTCCAGAAGAAATAAAATTAGAAGTGGCTTATATGTTCAGGAATACAGTTCTGTTAATTTCACTTCATGGAACTTGTTCATATGTTTATGAATTGTAATATCTTCTTCATGAATTTGAACTTTGATCAATATATAATATCCTTCTTGTCTCTTGCACCTTTTTTTCTTAAAATACATATTGTCTGATAATACAATCACTCCTGCTCTCTTTGGTTACTATCTGTGTGGAATATCTTTTTCCCTCCTTTAAATTTCAACTTATTTTGTCTTTGTATCTATAGTGAGTGTTTCATAGGTAGACAATGTTTTTAAATTTTAATAAATGCTTCCAATATCTTCCTTTAAAAAAAAAAATTTATTCCCTGCCTTACCCATTATTAAGCCAATACATTCTAAACTTGACCCTCTAAAACCTAAGAGAAATCACTTTGATGATATTCCTTCAATGAATGCTGTCCTTAAAAGGACCAAGCACAGCCAAACCTCTGTCATGGTCCAAAGGGACATTTCCCCAAACAATAATTTAGGAAAACTGGCTAAAGAGACCCAGGAATTGGCCTCAGAAAAAGAAAACCAGACTATAAATTCAGCAATTATTGGTTTGATAAAGAGAAAGATTTGCTTTGGACCAAATGAGACTCTAAAATGTTCACTCTTCATCACTGTATGTGCATTAAACCATTTGTTTACTGACAAAATGATAGCTGTCATGAATCAATATTGAAGGGCAAATACTAACAATCCACAAAAAGTGCCTACTTCACTTTCCCATTCATCCAAAGCATAGCCTAGAAAAGTCTGTTCCACCTGCTCTTAGACATTTTGAACTGTCTAATGGGCAGTTCAAGCAAATGGATTTCATCAACTTCTTCCATCTAATTGGTATACATATGTTTTAGTCATGGTTTGTATGTTTTCAACGCTGGACTGAAACCTTCCCTGGTAGAGCAGTTACTGCTGCTGTGGCTAAAGTCCTTTTGGAAAATGGAAAAGATTATCCTTACTTGGAAGA
This sequence comes from Oreotragus oreotragus, assembly GCA_006410675.1. Taxonomy (NCBI): domain Eukaryota; kingdom Metazoa; phylum Chordata; class Mammalia; order Artiodactyla; family Bovidae; genus Oreotragus; species Oreotragus oreotragus. The sequence goes on from SJYX01013723.1 coordinate 57,214, forward strand.
ACTCCTCTTGAACTCAATAGTGATCCCATTCTAATGGTGAGATGCTTCCTTCCACAACTATGCTGTTTGATCTATTCTACAGCAATTACAGTCTGCTTACTATTCTCAGTCTTCTGGTTTAGATGAATATTCTATCAACATTAAGACTCAGTTGGCAAGCTCTCCTACTATCTTGGCCAAAAGCATTGTTGTTGGTTGTTCTAAATCAGATTGATCCTCTTTTGAAATTCAAAAGCTCTTACTCTTTGATGTAGTGACAGGCCATCCAATGTACTTGGCTCCTTCTTTTTTTACCCACAACTGATAAAAAAAAAAACAAAAAACAAAAAACAAAAAAAAACCTACAGTATTGCAAAGCCTTACTTGCTTTTTATTAAAATAAAATAACCCTGACTTTGTATAGCAATCTTGACTGCACTCCCAGGAGATCAAGACCCTAAGCATCACACTTTGCAGCCTGGAGATTTTGTCTATTAGAAAAGATGCTTCTGAATGAACTCTTTCAACTTTGCTGGAGAATCCCCTATTAGGTACTACTAACCAATTCTTCTGCCACTAACTCCAAGGAAGAGACTCTTGTATTCAAATAAAACACCTAAAGAAAATGTCAAACCCTGACTTGAACTAGACATCATCTGGTGACCTGAAAGTGAAGATATCCCAGAACTGAAGCAGAGAACATCTAATGAGACAGCTCTCCCAAGGTTATACAAACCATGCCTGTTGGAAGATTTTGCCAGACTTTTCATGATGACATATGCTTTAAGTGATCTCACATGTGGTCTTGATAACATATGTAGTTTAGATAAAAGTTCCTGAGCGTCCTCTCTCCTTCCTGTCATTATATGAATGTGACCTTGTTGTTCAGTTGCCAAGTCGTATCTGACTCTGTAGTGTTCTAAACTGTGCACTTTTCCTCCAGACTAAGACAATATACCCAGAAAATGTCATTCCTGACATTGACAGAAAAAAGTAGATGAAGCTATAAAAACTGACTCTCAATCAGTTATGACTTCAGAGAAAAATTTTTATCAAAAGGGGAAAATGTAAAAAAAAAAAAAAAAAAAAATCCCTAGAAGCCTCAATTAAATAGAGTTGCAAGACCAGAAGGGGAAATTCACACACTGCACCAATAGGAGAACCCAAGAGGAAAAAAAAAGACTCCTCTGCTTTCCTAGTAACAACTCAGTCAATGAAAAGTCATTGACCCTTTGTTTACTGTAGTCCTTCCAACTTCCTTTCCCCTCTTTAAAATCCTTCTCTGTCACTTGCCATGAGGGGATTTGGTTGCAGACCCAGAATTGCAATTCTCTGCTGATCTTGAGAAAAAAAACCCAGCTTTGCTAGAAATGTATCTGGCAGTCTATTTGTTTCATATCAACATAGAGAAAAGAAAAAATAGAACATGGTAAGGAAAAATCAAAATGTCATAATTAGGGGAAATTTTAAATAGGGTAATCAGAGTTGGCTTTATTGAGAAGATGCAAAGAACTCAAGTTGATTCCTATAACTGGGGAAGAGCATTCCAGGAGGAATGATTACTGAAGTTTTACAGTGTGAGATCATGAAAGGTTTCAACAATGTAACCTTTTATTCTGAGGGAAATGAGGTCTTTGGGAAGGTGTGAACACAGGAGTGACATGGTCTACCTTATGTTTTGACATCATCACTCTGACTGCTCTCTTGAGAATCAGCTTCAGTGAGACAGAACTGGCAGCAGTTATAGAAGTTAAGAGGTAACTGTAGGAGTCCAGGAGCAAAATGATGGTAGTGGATTCCACATCATAGAAGTGGATACACTCAAAGTAGAACTACGTTATAGCTTAGCTGACATACTGTTATTTCGGTAGCAAGTGTATCGTAACATCTATTTAGGGTTCACTTATACCTAAGACTAGCAGCTGGGGAAGGGGTTATAGTGTATATCCTGAAATAAGAGACTCTAGGACATTTCTACTGGCAATATTGTGGGTATGTCTTTTATTAAGAATAGGAAGAATGTATCTCTAATTTATCATTTTAGACTTGAAACAAAAGATTTGTCATAGGGGTCTTGAAATCAAGTTATTTTTACCACCCCCGTCCCGTGATCTCCTTCATGAAAAGAATGAATTCTTTAAATTTATGGTAGAGTATGAACTCACCAGTAAGAAATATGCAAGATTTTTTTTTTCAGAGCTAAGATTTGCTTTTGTGCCTTTTCACTTGCAGATTTTGTTGCCGGAGTGTGCTAAGTCACAACCCAAAGCCAATAGCCCACCAGGCTCCCCTGTCCATGGGATTTTCCAGGCAAGAAAACTAGAGTGGATTGCTATGTTCTACTCCAAGGGATGGACCCAACCCAGGGATAGAACTCACATCTTTTACGTCTCCTGCATTGGCAGGTGGGTTCTTACCACTTTGCTGAGGATATTTTTATTGGTTTTAGTACATCTGTACTGGCAATAATATAGATATTTACCTTAAAACAACTTTGCAATGGGAAATCATAATTTCTAAGCCCTATGTCTTCCAACTAAATGATTCTGAACCTAACTTTACCCTTTGGAATATATATATACATATATATATATGTATATATATTATATACACACATATATATGTATATATATATTATATACACATATGTATAGTATTTAATAACATTAAATAAGCAATATATTTTATGTATATGTATAATATATAAATTATATTAACTATATAACATATTTTATATTTTAACATGAAATAAACATTACAGTACTTTTGTAAATTCCACAAATAACCTAATTTATAATCATTATACACATTTTTCTTTAAGCGTTTTAAGAGCCATAAGATTTTTGAAGTGCTTTAATTTATTATCTTCAAAATTTTCACTATAAAAAAGAAATCAAACTATTAAAAAAAAACTTTGCTATTTTAAGAGGTCATTTGTTTGCATCTCAAACAGACTAACCTCCTTAGTTGAGGATCTTACATAGTTTCTTAGGGAAAGATGTTGGCAGTCACTGAATTTGTTTACAGGGTTTTACCCATTAGACNCAGCTATAAAAAAGAAATCAAACTATTAAAAAAAAACTTTGCTATTTTAAGAGGTCATTTGTTTGCATCTCAAACAGACTAACCTCCTTAGTTGAGGATCTTACATAGTTTCTTAGGGAAAGATGTTGGCAGTCACTGAATTTGTTTACAGGGTTTTACCCATTAGACTAGAGCTGTTTAGGTTAGAAGACCCTTTGACTCTGAGCATTAGTATTCCATAATCATGTGAATCCCAATTCACTTGCCCTTACTCTCCCCAATTCAATTCATCTTCAAACCTTGTTCCACTTAATCATGAAGTTCAGAGCCACAGCTGTCCTTGTGGCTTGCTATATAACTGTAAGCTAGAAACCTTTCCAGCTTCTCATTAGACATTAAATCTTAATTTACTTTGTCATGTCAACAACCAGCTCAAAAGTTGTTAATATTTCGTACTGCTTGGGGAAATAGATACATGGCAAACAGATCTCTCTAATTTCTTTGGCTGATTGCAGTTTGTTTTCATGGTGTTCACCAATGTTGCCAACCAAACCTATGGTAGTATTGCACTTCCTTAGAATTTAGATATGAACACACACGGAATAATTTTATGTGTCAACTTGTTGGCCACAGTAGCCAAATATTTGGCCAGACACTATTTGTCTAGTTGTTTCTGTGAAAGTGTGTTTCAGATGAGATTAACATTTAAGTTAGCAGACAATGAATAGGGTAGATAGCCCTCCATAATATGGTGTGTGTGTTGGTTGCCCAGTCATGTCTGACTTTTTGAGGCCCCATGGATTGGGGCCTGCCAGACTCCTCCATCCATGGGATTTTCCATGCAAGAATACTAGAGTGAGTTGCCATTTTCTTCTCTAGGGGATCTTCTCAACCCAGCTTCCAGGTATCTCAGAGGTAATGAGTCTGCTTGCCAATGCAGGAGATGTAAAAGACGTGAGTTTGATCCCTGAGTTGGGAAGATCTCCTAGAGTAGGAAATGGCAATCCACTCCAGTATTCTGTCGGGAAAATTCCACGGACAGAGGAGCCTGGCAGGCTATAGTCAATGGGGTCATAAAAAGTCAAAACAACTGAGCATGTATGCACTTTGGGGCTCAAGTTGCAATAATAGCTCTTACTTGGGTCTCTATCCTAGCAGCTTGCTTTACTGATTGTGATGTTGCAAGCCTCCAGCATTATGTGAGCCATTTTTTTAAAAAATAAAGACACACACACATTCTACTGGTTCTATTCTGTGGAGAACCCTGACTAATATAGGCCAACCAGGCTTTTTTTAGACAATGAAATGTGAAAAGAAATAACACATGTCTGTTTCAAGCATAAGATTTAAGATTCCATGCATGATTTGCCATATTCACATTTTCCTGCCTCAGAAAATGTGAAAGCAGAGAAATGGCACTGTTAGAGCAAACCATGATGAACTCAGAGCTTGAAAAGAATTAAACTTTCATTTTTGTAAGCCTTTATGATTTGGAGACTGTTACCATGACACCACCTATATTTTCATGATAGATACAAAAATCTCTAAATTCACACTTCAGGGTCAGAACTTTCTTATCCTTCTAGATTTTACTATTTCACACAATTCTATTTCTAGCTTTGGGACTTCAAGAATTTAAGTTGGGTTCATGCAGATATCTGAACCACTAGTCCAGTTGACTCTGAAGAAAACTTCTCTTCAGGAGTATGGAACCAACCAATCCAGGCTATGCAAATGATAATTTATCCTCCCTTCCCAGACTTATAAAACTATCTGACTACTCTGCACCTGCAGAGCCTGATCATGGACTTCTCTCTTAGTATATCCTAATCATAAGCTTCTGATACTTGACAACCTGGGGACTGTATAGAAATGTTACAGTTACAGTGATCAACATATATGTATTGTCATTTCAAATCAATGTCTTTGTAACCCTAAGGAAAAAATTAAATAATCCTCTTTTTGTTTCCAGTAACAGGGTATCTTAGTTTTCTATTGCTGTATAACCAATTACCACAGACTTAGAGGCTTAGGACAACATAAATTTCTGATCTTACAGGGAGCTGTGGTATTCCAGGCCATGCTAGGGGCTGTCCCACCTGGCAATACAGTGGCACAAATCTGCTTCTCAAAGTCACAGGCTCATGACAGAAGAAGGAGACGTCACAATGGGGCTGATGATCTTCCTGGGAAAGGCTGGTGAGCCTGGTGTGGAGGGGTCAACCTCTTCTCCCGCCTCAGCGACACTGGGTTTAGGCCTGGCCATGATGGCACCCACCCCTCAACTTTGGTTGCCATTGTCCTGATTCTCCTGGGATCAGGATTCTGGCATGTTTTAGCTCTGTCTTCTTTTGAGGCTCTCACAAGGCTAAACAGAACATGCTGGCCATCTACGTCCTTACCTGGAGGCTCTAGGGAAAGCCGGACTGCCAAGCTCCTTCAGTTTGTCGACAGAATAAATTTGCCTGAAGTTGCACTATTGGGGTTCATGTTGTCAAATCTTAGAAGCCACTCCCAGGTCCTTGCCAAGAACCCTCTCATACTTGCATCCCTCTGCAGTCTGTTATGAAGGATTCTTATGGAGTTAACGGTAATCAAAAAAAGACTATCCTATCATCATTTGCTAGCATAATTTAGTCAAGAGACTATTATCCCATTATGTTCACAAGTTCCATCTACACTCAAGGTCTGGAAACTATACAAGTTGTGGACACAAGGGAATAATTATTTTGGTCATCTTAGAGGCACAAGGTCACAGTTATACAGAATAGATAGGGGAAGTTGGGGTGACAGATCAGGTGACATTCCTAATTGAACAATTATGAGCCCTTTCACCACATGAATGCACAGACCCTTTCGCCACATAATGCAGAGACCTCCATGGATATTGAGGGATATTCCTTTTGGATACCCTTCCCATTGTTTCTTGTTTGTTATTTTCAGAAACTCTTGCAGCCTTTTCCTTTTTTAAATCCCTTCATTGTAATAGCAGTACCAGCTCAAGTCTTTCTATTTAGAAAAATTGTATAATTACAAGATGGGTGGAGATGTACGTTTATGGCATGTACGAGAGAAGACTTAGAATTTCACTGTGAAAGGTTTTTTTGTTTTGTTTTTCCACGAAGATTGAGAAAATGTCACATATTCATAGAAGGGAATCAGTTGATGAATATCTCAGGGAATAAATCAGGAAATTGACGAGATCATATCTGTATATAAGAATGATTTCTTTGGGACCCGTGAAGGCGGGCCTGGGCTGGGACAGTGTGTGTAGGAAGGAATGGAGCGGGTAGAAGATGACTATTATAGACTACTGCAACCAGCTAGGGGCTGTCAAACATTTTCTATAAAAAGCCAGGTAGTAAATTTTTCAGGTTTTGTGGTCCAGACAGGATCTTTGCCAGAGTGATTCAAGTCTGCTGTTGTAGCGTGAAAGCAGCCATAAACTGTATGTGAACAGATGGGTGTGGCTCTGTTTCAACACAACTATATTTACAAAACCAGGCAGCAGGCTGAATTTGGATCTCTGGTTGTGGTTTGCTGACACATGGAACAGACTATTGGGCTTCCCTGGTGGCTCAGAGGTTAAAGCGTTATAGACTGTTACTAAAGGTGATAGACTATTACTGCTCTAAAGCAGTGACAGTAGAGATGGACAGGAGATGGAATTGACTGACTTAGTTTTATATGTGTGGAGCACTTATTTTGGGCTGGGTGCCCTTCTAGACGGCTTCCCTGGTAGCTCAGCTGGTAAAGAATCCACCTACAATGCAGGAGATCCCAGTTCAGTTCCTGGGTCAGGAAGATCTGGTGGAGAAGGAATAGGTTACCCACTCCAGTATTCTTGGGCTTCCCTGGTGGCTCAGCTGGTAACGGATTCACCTGCAGTGTGAGAGACCTGGGATTGATTCCTAGGTTGGGAAGATCCCCTGGAGAAAGGAAAGGCTATGCACTCCAGTATTCCATGGGAATACACGAGAATTCCATGGACTGTATAGCCCATGGGGTAACAAAGAGTTGGACACAGATGAGAGATTTTCATTTTCACAAGGAGATATGCAGTGAACCAACCAGACAAAAATGCCTTCTGAAGTAGTTTTCATTCTGGGAAATCTATAAATACAAACATTCTACCTTATAGATTACCTATTAGTAAAGAAATGAAGATACATAAGTTTGGGCATGTGGAAAATATCTACTTCATTTCACAAAAATCCACTGTGGCTACTCTGGTATGATACAAAAAAACATGGTTTTAATTAAAGAAAACTTCCTTAGTTACACACTATCTCATTTTTCAAAATCCATAAACATATATTACAATATGTTTTCTGCTCAATGTAATGTGTAAAACATAATCAGCATACATAAGAAAATATTTCCATGTGAATGAAATGGAGCCTCAGTTAGAAAATTAAATTTGCACAAGGATGAATAATGTGACCAAATAATGAATTATACAAGAACCACACAGCAAAGAATAATAAAACAGATACTCCTATGTACAACACTAAGCATGCAGCCATTCCTAGGAATCAATTGGCGAATTTCATAGAAAGTCTGAATGATCTTCTCCTTTTAAGGAAAATGTGAAGAGAACTTTGGTTATTAGGAACATTGGATTCCCTGTTTCTTGTTGACCTTTGCCAACTCTTTGTGTTGTCTAGCTGCCCAGGTGAAAAAGGCTCCTCATAGCTAAAAATGCAAGAAAAATTTGTTTCTCGCTATGGCGTATGTGTTGGGGCTTCCCCTGTGGCTAAGCGGTAAAGAATCTACCTGCAGTGCAGGAGTTGCAGGCAAGGCAGATCCGGTCCCTGGGTCAGGAAGCTCCCCTGGAGGAGAGCATGGCAACCCACTTCAGTATTCTTGCCTGGAGAATGCTGTGGACAGAGGAGCCTGGTGAGCTACAGTCCATAGGGTCGCAAAGAATTGGACATGACTGAAGCGATTTCCAACCAGTCCATTCTAAAGATCAGTCCTGGGTGTTCATTGGAAGGACTGATGCTAAAGCTGAAACTTCAATACATTGGCCACCTCATGTGAAGAGTTGACTCATTGGAAAAGACTCTAATGCTGGGAGGGATTGGGGGCAGGAGGAGAAGGGGACAACAGAGGATGAGATGGCTGGATGGCATCACTGACTCGATGGACATGAGTTTGAGTAAAGTCCGGGAGTTGGTGATGGACAGGGAGGCCTGGCCTGCTGTCACAAAGATTCGGACACGACTGAGCAACTGAACTGAACTGAACTGAAGTGATTTGGGCTCGCATACACGCTCATGATGTATGTTAAGTGTGAGTATGGCAAAGAATAATGATGTGAAATAATGAGAAACTATTATGACATGGATAACAGGAGAGTAACTTGAGGTTAGTTTTGTCATATGCTTTCACCCTGAGTCATATTTAGAAAGTAACCACAGGCTTAATAATCATTTCTCCTCTAAGCTTATAGTTGGTTATATATAAAACATCCAACCAGTGGCTCTCTAATCAACATCTGCTCTAATAAAATTACCCTTAAAATTGTTAGTATCAGAGAGTAAAAGGATGCTGTTCATTTCTATTGTGGTATCCTTATTCTTCCTGTGTCTCCTGAATGACTTCAAATCAATGCGTTTTACATGAGATATATGTTCAAACTCAGGAGACTTTATATGTTTTATCAATATTTTATTAACGACAAGGTTCAGGACTCTGAGATAATGCAGAGCATGGGAAGAATCAATACAAGTCTGTAAAAACCTCTCCATTACAGGGTTGTATGTCACCAGGAGAACTGTCCTTCTGTACAAGCCAAATTGGTCAGAACTTATGTGCTGATATTTTCAGGCTATAGAGATGCTCAGGAAAAGAAAAAAAACAACAACACCTCACACAGTGATAACCCATGGCTGCAATATGTTCAATAGATGGTCCCAGCCTGGCACCTAGAATTGGAATTCAGTTCAGTTCAGTCGCTCAGTCATGTCCGACTCTCTGAGACCCCATGAATCGCAGCACGCCAGGCCTCCCTGTCCATCACCAACTCCCGGAGTTCACTCAGGCTCACATCCATCGAGTCAGCGATGCCATCCAGCCATCTCATCCTCGGTCATCCCCTTCTCCTCCTGCCCCCAATCTCTCCCAGCATCAGAGTCTTTTCCAATGAGTCAACTCTTCGCATGAGGTGGCCAGAGTACTGGAGTTTCAGCTTTGGCATCATTCCTTCGAAAGAACACCCAGGGCTGATCTCCTCGAGAATGGATGGGTTGGATCTCCTTGCAGTCCAAGGGACTCTCAAGAGTCCAACACCACAGTTCAAAAGCATCAATTCTTCGGTGCTCAGCTTTCTTCACAATCCAACTCTCACATCCATACATGACCACAGGAAAAACCATAGCCTTGACTAGATGGACCTTAGTCAGCAAAGTAATGTCTCTGTTTTTGAATATGCTATCTGGGTTGGTCATAACTTTTCTTCCAAGGAGTAAGCGTCTTTTAATTTCATGGCTGCAGTCACCATCTGCAGTGATTTT
>SJYX01013723.1:71602-100768 GCA_006410675.1 Oreotragus oreotragus
TGCAATTGCTCCTTCCGGCCACCACCCCTGGCCTCGTGCATGGGGTTGCTCCTCCCCTCCGCCTCTGGCCCCAGATGCGGGGTGGTTCCTCCCGACCGCTGCTGACCTCAGACGTGGGGTAGCTCCTCTCGGCCGCAGCCCCTGGCCTGGGACTTGGGTAGCTCTTCTCGGCTGTGCTTAGTGCGCAGTATATCTAATTCCATATTCTACAGTGGTATGGGAAGGAGGGCTTGTGGAAGCAAAGTGGGAAAGGCATCTCCAAGGGGAGAAACTGACTACAGCACTATGAAGATGAAATCTGCTGATCTGTTTGTTACTTGTGATTGATCTCCAGCATCTATTCTGTTTTCCTCCATCCTAAAAGAACTCCAATCTATTACAGTATCTGTAAGTCCCCTATATGACTCATAGAGCTGACTTTGTCTAATTCTAGTCATGGATTCTAATCCATCTGTATGATGATACATTTCCCTGATGATAAGACTCACATGAAATCTTTATTACATATATTGATTACCAGATTCTTCCATTTAAATTCCACTCTGTAGGTCTTACCTGGGCCTCCCTAGTGGCTCAGTGGTAAAGAATCCACCTGCCAATACAGGAGATATGGGTTCAATCCCTGAGTCGGAAAGATTCCCTGGAGAAGGAATTGGCAAGTCCAGTATTCTTAACCTGGGAAATCCCATAGACAGAGGAGCCTGGTGGGCTCCATGGGATCACAAGAGTCAGACATGACTTAGCAACTAAGCAACAATAAGTCTCAGTTGGTGGGGGCGGGGGGGAGTCTCAGAAATCTGCTTTTTTCTGAACATTGCAAGTATCTCCTGCCTTAGAGAAGTTGTAATAAATGCTGATATAGGCCTATTGGTGCAAAACCCAGTGCAAAAACTGGCTGGAGGTTCAAATTGGTCCAAGTTGACTTATAGGAATGTTGTTAGTTTCAATGTTTTTGAGAGAATATTTTTTTCTGCTGTTTTATCCTGAACAAAGAGACATGTTGCCCCAGTTGCTGTTGACAGCCAGCTCACAAAAGTGAGGGTAATTAGCCGTAGGATGAAAGCAGTGTGTATTTGTTAGAGCAGAAAAAGAAAATGAACCAGAGATCTTAACAACAAAATGAGCCATCAATCAACTAATCCAGAAGGCTGCCCTGCCTCTGGACATTTTGTTACGTGACAATCAATATCCTTATTTTTTAAGTAAGTTGTATTTTCTGATCTTTGCAGGTAAAAGCTTTTAAACTGATACACCTAACTGTGATTCTATTCAGTTATATATTCTTGCCATTAGAAAAAGGAGAATCTGGGAGTAGTGTTTCTCATTTTATAGCTGCTGCTGCTAAGTCGCTTCAGTCGTGTCCAACTCTGTGCGACCCCATGGACTGCAGCCCACCAGGCTCCTCTGTCCATGGGATTTTCCAGGCAAGAGTACTGGAGTGGGTTGCCACTTCAGGATCAATTTCTACAATTTCTGTGTATTTGGTATTAGTGACTATGAAAAAATAACTTAATAGTTAATAAACACATGAACATGTATTTGAAAATAAATTAAGGAAACAAAACTGGTTAAATGCTAAAGTAGCAAACATTTCTAGTCTATAGTTTTAAAGATGAAATTTAATGTTCCCATGAAACAGTGAAATGAAAACTTTTATACAAATATTCACATGTGTGTGAAATGCTCATTTTAGCTGTGAGATAGGCTTTGGGTTCGATCCCTGGGTTGGGAAAATCCCTCAGAGAAGGGAAAGGCTGCCCATTCCAGTATTCTTGCCTGAAGAATTCCATGGACTGTAGAGTCCATGGCGTTGCAAAGAGTCAGATATGACTCAGCGACTTTCACTTTCAGGCTTCCAGGGCCTAGCCTCTGTGTGTTGGCTCTGGATAAGGCAGGTGTCCCATTTCCTACAAGCATTTGCATTTAGTGATTGCATACTGTAAGTGGGCAGAGTTTGTGGTGTCCTTCCCCTCAAAAGCCTTTTATGTCCAATAAGTTACACATGAGACTGATAAGTTTCCTTGCTCACACAAAAGGATTGGATCTCTGACCTCAGTCTCCTAAATTTTATATATTAATATAAAAATTCATCTGCTGGGAGGGTATACAGATTGCAAGAAGGACAATGGGATTTCTACTTAGGAATAAGAGGTCGGCGCCTGTGCGAAGGTTGAAAGACAGAGCTTAAGGATTGGAAGGAACTCATGCTTCACAACTCCACAGAAAGCTGAGACCAAGATCCACTTCAGTCAGTCTGACTTCACGGAGGCTGGCCCAGTGGCAGGGCGGGTGTGTGCACATGCTCCTGTGTGAGTGCCTCTGCTTTTGTTGGTATACAGGACTGTGTACCTTGGCTAAAGGACCCTCCTTGTCTGACCACAGCACAGGGAAAGGAAGCATTCTTTCTCACTTTGAAAGGGACTGCAGAGCTGTTATCAGCAGTTAGCTGCTGTTGATCAGGTTCCCATGTAATTGTCACTGAGGATACTAGAGCTCAGCTTTAAAGGATATCTACATTTCTGTTCTCCCAAGGAGCACTGAGGGTAATTTGGAATGATTAATGGCTATGGATTCTTAGAAAGAGCTGAAAATGGAAATGTTAAGAAAATATTGGAATTTTGGCAATCCAGCAAAGGACGGGGGAAACATGGGATTTTGAAGGACTAATATAAATGTGATCTTACTGGTATTAAGCTGATGGAACCTGAAGAATACTAATTATGATTGTAGCACAGGATGGTGTTATGTAATATTAACTACCCTGCATAGGCCTTCCTTTGACATTTCAACTTTCAATTTTATTACACCTCAGACCTTGTAATGCCTTGGGATCAAATGCAAGGAAGCTAAGACTGACAGGTAACCCAGAGTAGCAGAACTAGTATTCCCTCCCTGATCCCTGAACTAGAGAGGGGGGAAGTGCTAGAACAAAAATGTTAAAAGCAGCTATGAGCAGGCATTCTAACACATCTCCTTCCCCAATCTCATAAATAGTGTTGGAATAAAGGGGAGTATGAAATAATTCCCCATGCAGTTTGAGGGGTTTCAATGTATTTTTAACATTTTTTGTTGGTGGCTTTTGTGTGCACAAACAAAATTATCCAGAGACTTCTTCTTTTTTTCAATTATTACTTGTGTCATTGATATTTCAGATTAAATCTAGCTCTTCCTTATACTTTGAAGTCCAAATTAAAGCTCTTATAATTTTATTTATTCATATGCTCATTACTGTAACAAAATTTAACATCACTTTTAAGGGAGATTTTATAACCTAATTAAATTCTCTTAAGTACTTTAAACTATGTTTACAAATTTAATATATTCAAATTTATTTTAAAGTGCTTTGTGTAACAAGCAATCCTTCTTAAATACCAAAGCATATCTTGCAAATCTAATGAATGAAACATATACATAGCTTAGTACTTATAACAAATAAAAAATCTCTTAAATATTCCAACACTGTTTTTATGCTTGACCAAATACTATTTTACTTTCAACCTAAAACTTAAATCAGTAACTCAATTATGTACTTAAACTGGAAGCATAAGGGTGGTTTTAGGTTTTCTAATATTCTAAATTATCTTAAAGATTAAAACAATTAAAACAATAAATGTACAATGGCTACTCCCAAATCTAGCACAAAATATTGTTATAATTTTTATGACCATTTGTAGTTTTAGTTCTCAAATGTGGTCCCAGTAAAAGAAGTATCAGCATCGTGTAGAAACTTGTTGTTTAGTCTCTGAGTTGCGTCCGACTCTTTTGCAACACCCATGGACTAAAGCCCGCCAGACTGCTCGTTCATGGGATTTTCCAGGCAAGAATATTGGAGTGGGTTGCCCTTTCCTTCTCCAGGGGATCTTTCTGACTCACGGATCAAACCCATGTCTCCTGCCTGTCAGGTGAATTCTTTACCCCTTAACCCCCTGGGAAGCCCAGAAACTTGTTAGAAATCCAAATTCTCAGCCTCTACTCTAAGCCTTGGAGAAGGCAATGGCACCCCACTCCAATACTCTTGCCTGAAAAATCCTATGGATGGAGGAACCTGGTTTACCTACAGTCTATGGGGTTGCTAAGAGTCAGACAGGAGTGAGCGACTTCACTTTCACTTTTCACTTTCATGCATTGAAGAAGGAAATGGCAACCCACTGCAGTGTTCTTGCCTTGAGAATCCCAGGGACAGGGGAGCCTGATGGGCTGCAGTCTATGGGGTCGCACAGAGTCAGAAACAACTGAAGCGACTTAGCAGCAGCAGCAGCAGCACTCTAAACTTGGGTTTCCCAGGTGGCTGAGACTAAAAGAATCCACCTGCAATGAAAGAGACCAGGGTTCAATCCCTAGTTCAGGAAGAATCCCTGGAGAAAGAAATGGCAACCCATTCCAGTATTCTTGCCTGGAAAATCCCATGGACAGAGGAGCCTGGTGGGCTACAATCCAGTGGTTGCAAAAGACTTGACTTAACAACTAAACAACAACTCCAGACTTTCTGAATCTGAAACTCAGTCACGAGGTCCAACAATTTGTGTTTTAATTCTAAAGTCTGCGCACTAAAGCCTGACAATTGTTATATTTAATTTGAAAGCTCCTCAAGGGTAAGGCATTCACCATAAAAATAATTAAACTATCCTAAACATTTGGAGTTACCTTCTCAGATAAATGTGGGGTTAAATTAGTTGGTGGAAGTGACATTTTAATGAGAGAATTTTGAGGGGCCAGACAGGAAGTTTATCATGGGTGAGTTTTCTAATGACAATGGGTTACACATTGGAGCTTCATGTAAACTAGGCCAGTATCCTCATAGTTACTGCATAGTCCCCACCTGCTGTACTCAAATCATACATCAATTGGCTACCATATTTGAGTTAAGGCTGCAGCTCCTATCTTTTTGCCACTTTATCAGATTCAAATAATTTTTGTCTTGCTTAGTCCTCTGGATTCTTTTTATGTATACTCTTCACTGGTAGGACTACAAGAGGTAGTCCTGTTAGGTAGTCCTTATAGGTATCTGAGTGATAGCCACTTTTATTTTTAAGTGCTATCCACTTTGATTCTGCCTAACTCCAAAGTTTTTGTGTCTCTGGACTCAACATTAAAATCTTGCCAGTAACAGAAAGTTTCAAGAGGAAGGAGGTGATTTAGTGTTACTCCCATCGGAAATTTTGTAAAGAGGGCTCTGTAGAGGTACCCCCATGGAAGGAGAAGTGGAGCTGATGTCATGTTTTCCAAAGGCCTTATTTATAGTAAAATAATAACTGAATTGACTGAAAATAATAATAATAATGTAAATATGGGAATTCCCTGATTGGCCAGTAGTTTAGGATTCAGTGCTTTCACTGCTGGGGACCAAATAAGATTCTTAAGCTCCTGAAACCTGTGTGGCATGGCCAAGAAAAACTGTCAGTGTTACCCTTCAGAACTGTGCAACAAAGCAGCTCAGTGTCTGAACAGAAATGGGGAGGAGACCCTAAATTTCCCCTGGCTTCTCCTGTATCTCCAACAGATGATATGATTAGCTAAGAGTACCCACAGGCCTGCCAGGAAAAGCATCACCAGGACAGTTGACCATGTTACAGAGGTGGAGGGCTAGACTATGCACTGTTTTGTTAGGGAGAGAATGTGGCTCATCTCAGAAGGAATTCCAGTGCAGGGAACTGATGTCTGGTTGTCATTATCAGGAGGGGTGGTGTCGCAGGCACTGAATGATACCTGTACAAAAGAGCTAATAAGATGAGATACATCTAGAAAGAAAAATGATCAGCATATGACCAAGCTAGAACAATACAATAATAAAAGAAGGTAGAACAATAGAACAAGATAAAGTATGCAAAAACCATGAAGAAATAAGGAAGGCAGGAAGAAAGGAATGATGAAGGGAAGGAAGTAAGGCAGGAAAGAAGGAAAAAAAAAATAGAGTGGTTAGGCCTTTAACCCTCCAACTTCAGTAAACACTTCCTTATTTGACAATCAAAAGGTTCCTGGGTCACTAGCTTGTTTCTACCATGTATTCTAAAGAGAATCCATCTAACTGTGCTATCAGTTCAGTTCACTTCAGTCACTCAGTCGTGTCGGACTTTTTGTGACCCCCTGGACCTCACATGGCATGGCCAAGAAAAACTGTCAGTGTTACCCTTCAGAACTGTGCAACAAAGCAGCTCAGTGTCTGAACAGAAATGGGGAGGAGACCCTAAATTTCCCCTGGCTTCTCCTGTATCTCCAACAGATGATATGATTAGCTAAGAGTACCCACAGGCCTGCCAGGAAAAGCATCACCAGGACAGTTGACCATGTTACAGAGGTGGAGGGCTAGACTATGCACTGTTTTGTTAGGGAGAGAATGTGGCTCATCTCAGAAGGAATTCCAGTGCAGGGAACTGATGTCTGGTTGTCATTATCAGGAGGGGTGGTGTCGCAGGCACTGAATGATACCTGTACAAAAGAGCTAATAAGATGAGATACATCTAGAAAGAAAAATGATCAGCATATGACCAAGCTAGAACAATACAATAATAAAAGAAGGTAGAACAATAGAACAAGATAAAGTATGCAAAAACCATGAAGAAATAAGGAAGGCAGGAAGAAAGGAATGATGAAGGGAAGGAAGTAAGGCAGGAAAGAAGGAAAAAAAAAATAGAGTGGTTAGGCCTTTAACCCTCCAACTTCAGTAAACACTTCCTTATTTGACAATCAAAAGGTTCCTGGGTCACTAGCTTGTTTCTACCATGTATTCTAAAGAGAATCCATCTAACTGTGCTATCAGTTCAGTTCACTTCAGTCACTCAGTCGTGTCGGACTTTTTGTGACCCCCTGGACCTCACCATGCCAGGCCTCCCTGTCCATCACCAACTCCCGGAGTTTACTCAAACTCATGCCCATCGAGTCGGTGATGCCATCCAATCATCTCAACATTTGTTGTCCCCTTCTCCTCCTGCCCTCAACTTTTCCCAGCATCAGGGTCTTTTCCAATGAGTTGGTTCTTCGCATCAGGTGGCCAAAGTTTTGGAGCTTCAGCTTCAGAATCAGTTCTTCCAATGAATATTCAGGGTTGATTTCCTTTAGGATTGACTGGTTTGATCTCCTCGCTGTCCAAGGGACTCTCAAGAGTCTTCACCAAAACCACAGTTCAAAAGCATCAGTTTTTTGACACTCTACCTTCTTTATGGTTCAACTCTCACATCCATACATGACTACTGGAAAATCCATAGCTTTGACTAGAAGGACTTTGTCAGCAAAGTAATGCCTGTGCTTTTTAATATGTTTTCCAGGTTTGTCACAGCTTTTCTTCCAAGGAGCAAGCATCTTTTAATTTCATGGCTGCAGTCACCATCTGCAGTGATTTTGGAGGCCAAGAAAATAAAGTCTGTCCCCGTTTCCATTGTTTTCACATCTATTTGCCATAAAGTGATGGGACTGGATGCCATGATCTTAGTTTTCTGAATGTTGAGATTTAGGCCAACTTTTTCACTCTCCTCTTTCACCTTCATCAAGAGGCTCTTTAGTTCCTCCTCACTTTCTGCCATAAGGGTAGTGTCATCTGCATATCTGAGGTTACTGATATTTCTCCTGGCAATCCTGAGTCAAGCTTATGCTTCATCCAGCCCAGCATTTTGCATGATGTTCTCTGTATATAAGTTAAATAAGCAGGGTGACAGTATGCCCATTGTATTTACCCACAAAGTCCAGAACCTACTATTGGCCCTCTCATGCTGGGGGCAGGCTTTTTGTGAAACTGTTATACACAAATGGTGAGGAAACTCATGCTACTGAGTTAAACCAGTCAGTTATTAATTGAGGCAAAAATACTAATCAACAACTACAGAATTTAAAATATTTAGAAAAAACTAATATTCTGAAAGAGAATAAAACATAATAAACAAGTCATGTAGCCACAATAAAAGCAAGGATACTCAAAAATAAAAGATAGTTTTCAAAAGTTAGTCAATTAGAAGAAATTCAAGAGGATATTTTATTCATAAACACAAAAACTGACTAGCATGCAGAACAAGTCACTAGAAACTACTAAGAAAGAATACGAAATAATAAAACTCATATTAATTGCTAAAATAAATAAACACAATTACTAAAATAAAACAGAAGAAATGCAAAACAATGCAATGGACAGAGCTAAAAATTACCAGTGATGAGAAAGAAAAAGTTAAGGAAATTTCCCAGAGTATAGTATAAAAAAGAGCATGAAAAATGATTAAGAACGAAAAAGAAGAAGGAAATAAATAATAAAACAAAAATTTTCTTAACTGAAAACACACACACACACTTGCACTGCACACACACACACACACACACCCCTTCAGATGTGAGGTCATGCACTGTGTCAAGCATGCATAAATTAAAATGTTCCAAACCTGGACACAATTTAGTAAAAGTTGTGAACTTCAAGAGGAAAGAAAAACAAATTTCTAAAACTTTCTAAAGAGAAGCAATAGATCATTCACAAGAATGAGTATCAGAGTCGTTTTAGTCTCATGCGCAACTTGGGATACCAGGAGACAACGTAGGGCAAAGTCTTCAAACTTCTGAATGGATGGTTTCAAAGCTAGAATTTGCTATTCACATAAATAGCATTCAAAAGTGAGGGACAGCAGAGACCTTTATACAAACAGGAAGAGCATCTTGGAAAAGCTCGTTTTGTATGATGATGTGAATCAATTGATCAAAAAACTCATTACAGAAAAAGGGAAAGAAGATACAGAAGACAGAAAGCAGTGATGATAAAACCTATAAAACTTATCAAGTTCAACAGCTAGATTAAATACTATTTTGTGGGATGGTACTTTTGTTAAGAAAGGATTTCCAAAAATGTGCCGACACAGCATAAAACCATTATTAATACAGTTGACCCTTGAATAACACAGGACTGAATTGCACATGTCCACTTATAGGTAGATTTTCCCCCAATAAACAGTCAGCCCTCCATTTCTTTGGGATCTGCATCTGTGGATTCAGAGGGCTGACTGTGAGACCTGAGCCTCTGTGGCAAGTTTTGAAACCAATCTCCTTTGGATGCTGAGGGACAATTGCAATTTCAATTAAAATTCCAGATAGTTTGAATAAAACATGATTAAGAAATGGAGAAAAAGACATGGTAAAAATCTTGTATTGATTAGATAGTTTTAGCACTAAGATATTTTAAATTCTAGAATTTGATTAAAAATATTTAAATGCATGTATATTTAAGTGAAAGGGTAATACATTCAGGGATTAATGGGATTAATACAATAAATTCATTCATTCATTCAATAAACATTAGCTGAATACTTGTCCCTGCCAAGGACTGGATTCAGTACAGGGGATACAACAGGGATGTGTGGCCTTTCCCATTGGAGCCTGGGATACATTTTGGTGAATGAGAGATCTGACCTGAAATCTCAGGATGCTGTAAGAGCACACAGTGGGGTACCTGACCCAATCTTGGTGAGGAGTGGGAGGGGCAACTCATTTCTTGATGAAATGAAATCCAATATGAGATTTTCTATGTTATCCAGGAAAGAAAGAAATGTAAGCCTGAGGGTGTGACAATGAGAAAGTTTTTGGTGCTTTTAAGCAAGGTGAAAAGACAACCCTCTGAATGGGAGAAAATAATAGCAAATGAAGCAACTGACAAACAACTAATCTCAAAAATATACAAGCAACTTATACAGCTCAATTCCAGAAAAATAAACGACCCAATCAAAAAATGGGCCAAAGAACTAAGTAGACATTTCTCCAAAGAAGACATACGGATGGCTAACAAACACATGAAAAGATGCTCAACGTCACTCATTATCAGAGAAATGCAAATCAAGACCACAATGAGATACCACTTCACACCAGTCAGAATGGCTGCGATCCAAAAGTCTGCAAGCAATAAATGCTGGAGAGGGTGTGGAGAAAAGGGAACCCTTTTACACTGTTGGTGGGAATGCAAACTAGTACAGCCACTATGGAGAACAGTGTGGAGATTCCTTAAGAAATTGCAAATAGAACTGCCTTATGACCCAGCAATCCCACTGCTGGGCATACACACCGAGGAAACCAGAATAGAAAGAGACACATGTACCCCAATGTTCATTGCAGCACTGTTTATAATAGCCAGGACATGGAAACAACCTAGATGTCCATCAGCGGATGAATGGATAAGAAAGCTGTGGTATATATACACAATGGAGTATTACTCAGCCATTAAAAAGAATACATTTGAATCAGTTCTAATAAGATGGATGAAACTGGAACCAATTATACAGAGTGAAGTAAGCCAGAAAGAAAAACACCAATACAGTATACTAACACATATATATGGAATTTAGAAAGATGGTAATGAGGACCCTGTATGCAAGACAGCAAAAGAGATACAGATGTGTAGAGCGGACTTATGGACTCTGAGGGAGAAGGAGAGGGAGAGGGAGAGGGAGGGATGATTTGGGAGAATAGCATTGAAATATGTATACTATCATGTAAGAAATGAATTGCCAGTCTATGTTCAATGCAGGATGCAGGATGCTTGGGGCTGGTGTATGGGGATGATCTGGAGGGAAGATGTGGGGTGGGAGGTGGGAGGGGGGTTCATGTTTGGGAGTTCGTGTAAAAAAATAAATAAATACAAAAAAAAAAAAATAAACTCAAAATGGATTAAAGATCTAAATGTAAGACCAGAAACTATAAAACTCCTAGAGGAGAACATAGGCAAAACACTCTCCGACATAAATCACAGCAGGATCCTCAATGATCCGCCTCCCAGAATACTGGAAATAAAAGCAAATATAAACAAATGGGATCTAATTAAAATTAAAAGCTTCTGCACAACAAAGGAAACTATAAGCAAGGTGAAAAGACAACCCTCTGAATGGGAGAAAATAATAGCAAATGAAGCAACTGACAAACAACTAATCTCAAAAATATACAAGCAACTTATACAGCTCAATTCCAGAAAAATAAACGACCCAATCAAAAAATGGGCCAAAGAACTAAATAGACATTTCTCCAAAGAAGACATACGGATGGCTAACAAACACATGAAAAGATGCTCAACGTCACTCATTATCAGAGAAATGCAAATCAAGACCACAATGAGATACCACTTCACACCAGTCAGAATGGCTGCGATCCAAAAGTCTGCAAGCAATAAATGCTGGAGAGGGTGTGGAGAAAAGGAAACCCTCTTACACTGTTGGTGGGAATGCAAACTAGTACAGCCACTATGGAGAACAGTGTGGAGATTCCTTAAGAAATTGCAAATAGAACTGCCTTATGACCCAGCAATCCCACTGCTGGGCATACACACCGAGGAAACCAGAATAGAAAGAGACACATGTACCCCAATGTTCATCGCAGCACACCATTGTTTTTATAGGCAGGAGTCTTGCCAGGAAAACTAGGCAATACATAACTAGGGAAATCCTGGCAACTATATTGAAGTTGTCCTGTGAACCATCAAGGAAAAATTATCCTAGAGTGCTTAAGTCTGGATCAGCACTCTATAGATTCAGGAGCATGCAATAAAACCCTAAAACAGTTGGAGAATCAACTAAATTCCCAGCTAAATGAGACTTCAGCCTGAGGGTTTCTTCTTCACTACCACCTTTCTAAACATTTGCCCCTGTAGATGGTCTCCCTTGGAACTGACCTTTTGATCAACATTTAAGGGTAAATGTTTCTTTGCTAAGAGCCTAGCATGAGAGAGGTTATTAACTTACCTGTGAATAATGGAGACTCATAATGATTAATTAAAAGTCACAAGTCACCTAGCTAGTAAGTATTGATAAGGGAATTAAAACCCAAATTTATCTTATTACAGTGTCCCTGCTTTCCCTCTATATTTGCATTACATAACCCAGAAGGTTACAGATTGGTAATGTAAATAGATTTGGTTAGTCTGTATGTGTGTTTTAAACACTACTATTTAAATTTTTAAAAATTGTCATGGAATTAAGGTGTATTGATTACATTGATAACAGTAAATAATACAAATTAAAATTAGGAGTCATTTAAATTTTGACATTTGAAATGAAAAATAATCCTTAGAAAAGCTGAAAAATATAAAGTTGTCTGATATGAGATGAGAATCTTTTCAATAGTTAATAAATAAGAATTTGTAAGAAGCTAACTAGATTTCTAATAAACATCCTTCAAAAATATAGTTAGAGTGATTGAACGGACTATCCATGTGGTTATTTAGTCAGACTATATTGTGAAGGAAAAGCAAGAGTTCAGTTCGCTGCTCTCGTTCAGTAAGACTCAGAAAAAGTAAACTTCTGACAAAGTTACTTTGATCTTAAATTGCTTTTAGAGTTCTGAAATTTGTTTGTATTTTTATTGCTGTTTGTTTGTGAGAGATAAAAATTGTATTGCTATAACTCTTTTTATTTTTATTGGTATTTTTATACATGTACTGATTTATTAAAAATCAATTTAAATTATATTTTAATTTCTGTGAGATATATTGATTTTAATAGGATCTGACTTCTATTCCTTGACACGAAGAAATTGAGTTCAAATAGTTAAGATATAACAGTTAATAATGAGGAGCTTGTTATTGCAATTGGAACTGCACATGATACCATGAATGATAGAATAAATTACATGACTAAAATATGATTAACTTCTGTCATATTCTGAAAAAGGCATAGAGAAAAGATATAATATAAAGCATTAAATTATATTAATTTCAATATAATTCATACACCAAAACTCATAATAAATTATTGTGTTTTATTAGATTTTCCTATAAATACTAAAACAAAATAAAATAATTGTTTTAAAATCAGTGAATGGGGAATTAATTGCTCAAAGTATGAAACAAGATATTTGAATGAATAATATGTTTTTCTATTTACACTAAAATTACTGTTAGTGTAGTGTAAAAAGTTTCAAATACAACAAGAATTTGGACATAATTTACAGAGGATTTTTGGAGTACTAGAATTTGTTTTTACATTGAACAAATATAAATAATTTTAAGAATTTTACTTTCTCTAAAAGAAGAAACCTTAAATATACAAAATTATATTTTTGTATTTGATATAATGATATCTTTCTAAGAATTATTATAAAATAGGTCAGTAACTCCAACCTTAAAATACAAATTTCTGATAATTTAAAGATTATTTACTTTAAATAGTGTAAATTATCTTTATGTCATTCTAATTTTGACAAAGTCAGATTTGCAAAATCTTTCCTGATGCTGATGTAACCACCTTGTTTCTTCCTTTATCATAATGCATAATTAAAATTGAAAAGAAATACATTTCAAATTAATTTCAGTTCAAGAAGTATTTGTGAAGCATGTATTATAATACAAAACTCTAATGGATTTAACAGAGATGCTAGTTCAGTGTCTCTTGTAAAATGGATATAAGATTCTTGATATATATGAATCATTTAATTTTGGTTTTATTCATTAGAATTGTTCAATTCAACAAAAAAGTTCATATCTATATAATATTATAAAGATGTGTCCTCTTCTTTAATATTTAAAAATTCCTCAATCTATCATATTGTACAATTACTTGTTTATGAATATTTTATTTTATAGCAAAAATTTTAAATATCATAAATATTATTTCAAATATTTTAATATTAATTGCAACTTTATGCTCAAACAAAATGAAGATAATTTTCTTCTATTGCACACTGAACAGTTGTCTTCTGAATTTTCTCTCATGTCCTTTCTATGAACTCCTGCACCATTCACATAGTATTTATTTAACAAATATTTATTCATTACACAAATGTTTATTAACTGCCTTCTATGAGAATGCCACTGTGTTAGTTTATAATTTTGTATATTCACTGTCTGCAAAAAAGGGTGACAGATGGGAGGGCAAAAAAATTATATCAGCAGTGGATCAAGGATAGAATAGAAGCAATACCCAGAATAAACTTACTTACTGTCTATAGTTTGATGATAAATAAAATTTTTCATGGACATATGATCCATTGACCTAAATGAAAATATCTGATGTCATTTTTAGGTGTATTGAGTAAATGAACTTTCTCGTTGTAAGTGTGTTCAATCATAGAGAAGGCTTATTTTAACCTGGATGTAAAAACAGCTAAAAGTATGCAACCTGATTGGGGGGCAGGGAATAATTTAGAATTAATTCAATATCAGTTCAGTAGTTCAGTTGTATCCAACTCTTTGTGACTTCATGGACTGCAGCATGCCAGGCCTCCCTGTCCATTGCTAACTACCAGAGTTTACACAAATTCATGTCCACTGAGTCAGTGATGCCATCCAACCATATCCTCTGTAGTCCCCTTCTCTTCTAGCCTTCAATCTTTCCCATGATCATGGTCTTTTCGAAAAAGTCAGTTCTTTGCATCAGGTGGCAGAAGTATTGGAGTTTCAGCTTCAGCATCAGTCTTTCCAGTGAATATTCAGGACCAATTTCCTTTATGATGGACTGGTTGGATTTCCTTGCAGTCCAAAGGACTCTCAAGAGGCTTCTCCAACACCAAAGTTCAAAAGCATCAATTCTTCTGCGTTCAGCTTTCTTTATAGTCCAATTCTCACATCCATAGATGCTGCTGCAAAGTCGCTTCAGTCGTGTCCGACTCTCTGCTACCCCATAGACAGCAGCCCACCAGGCTCCCCCATCCATGGGATTTACCAGGCAAGGACACTGGAGTGGGTTGCCATTTCCTTCTCCAATCTGTGAAAGTGAAAAATGAAAGTGAAGTTGCTCAGTCGTGTCCGACTCTTCACAACCCCATGGACTGCAGCCTACCAGGCTCCTCTGTCCATGGAATTTTCCAGGCAAGAATACTGAAGTGGGTTGCCATCGCCTTCTCGGATCCATAGATGACTAATGAAAAAAAAAAAAAACCAAAAACACAGCTTTGACTGGACGGAACTTTGTTGGCAAAGTAATGTCTTTGCTTTTTAATATGCTGTGTGGGTTGGTCATAACTTTTCTTCCAAGGGGCAAGCGTCTTTTAATTTCATGGCTGCAGTCATCATCTGCAGTGATTTTGGAGCCCACAAATAATAAACTCTGTCACTGTTTCTCCATCTATTTGCCATGAAGTGATGGGACCAGATGCCATGATCTTAGTTTCCTTAATGTTGAGTTTTAAGCTAACTTTTTCACTCTCCTCTTTCATTTTCAACCAGAGAGTCTTTAGTTTCTCTTCACTTCCTGCCATAAGGGTGGTGTCATTTGTACATCTGAGGTTACTGATATTCTCCAGGCTATCTTGATTCCAGCTTGTGCTTCATCCAGCCCAGGATTTCTCATGATGTACTCTGCACATAAGTTAAATAAGCAGGGTGACAATATACAGCCTTTATGTACTGCTTTCCTGATTTGAAACCAGTGTGTTGTTCCATGTCTAATTGTAACTGTTGCTTCCTGACCTGCATACAGATTTCTCAAGAGGCAGGTCAGGTGGTCTGGTATTCCCATATCTTTCAGATTTTCCACAGTTTGTTCTGGTCCGTACAGTCAAAGGCTTTGTCATAGTCAATAAAGCAGAAATAGATGCTTCTCTGGGACTTTCTTGCTTTTTGGATGATCCAAAAGATGTTGGCAATTTGATCTCTGGTTCTTCTGCCTTTTCTAAATCTAGCTTGAACATCTGGAAATTTACAGTTCACATATTGCTGAAGCCTGGGCTTGGATAATTTTGTGAATTACTTTAGTAGTGTGTGAGATTAGTGCAATTGTGTGGTAGTTTGAGAATTCTTTGATATTGCCTTTTTTGGGATTAGACTGAAAACTAACCTTTTCCAGTCCTGTGGCCACTGCTGAGTTTTCCAAATTTGCTGGCATATTGAGTGCAGCACTTTCACAGCATCATCTTTTAGGATTTGAAATAGCTCAACTGGCATTCCATCACCTCCACTAGTTTTGTTCTTAGTGATGCTTCCTAATGCCCAGTTGACTTCACATTCCAGGATGTCTGGCTCTAGGTTGGTGATCACACCATTATGATTATCTGGGTCATGAAGGTCTTTTTTGTACAGTTCTTCTGTGTATTCCTGCCACCTCTTCTTAATATCTTCTGCTTCTGTTAGGTCCATACCATTTCTGTCCTTTATTGAGCCCATCTTTGCATGAAATTTTCCTTTGGTATCTCTAATTTTCTTGAAGAGATCTCTAGACTTTCCCATTCTATTGTTTTCCTCTGTTTCTTTGCCTTGATTACTGAGGAAGGCTTTTGTATCTCTCCTTGCTATTCTTTAGAACTCTGCATTCAAATGGGTTTATCTTTCCTTTCCTCCTTTGCATTTCACTTCTCTCTTTTCACAGCAATATGTAAGACCTCCTCAGACAACCATTTTGCCTTTTTGAATTTTTTCCTTGGGATGTGCTTGATCCCTGTCTCCTGTACAATGTCAGGAACCTCCATCAATAGTTCATCAGGCACTCTGTGTATCAGATCTACTCCCTTAAATCTATTTGTTATTTCCACAGTGTTCATAAGGGATTTGATTTAGGTTACTTGAATGGTCTAGTGGTTTTCCCTAGTTTCTTCCATTTAAGTCTGAAGTTGGCAATAAGGAGTTCATGGTCTGTGCCACAGTCAGTTCCTGGTCTTTTTTTTTTTTTTTTTTTTGGTATCTCTAATTTTCTTGAAGAGATCTCTAGACTTTCCCATTCTATTGTTTTCCTCTGTTTCTTTGCCTTGATTACTGAGGAAGGCTTTTGTATCTCTCCTTGCTATTCTTTAGAACTCTGCATTCAAATGGGTTTATCTTTCCTTTCCTCCTTTGCATTTCACTTCTCTCTTTTCACAGCAATATGTAAGACCTCCTCAGACAACCATTTTGCCTTTTTGAATTTTTTCCTTGGGATGTGCTTGATCCCTGTCTCCTGTACAATGTCAGGAACCTCCATCAATAGTTCATCAGGCACTCTGTGTATCAGATCTACTCCCTTAAATCTATTTGTTATTTCCACAGTGTTCATAAGGGATTTGATTTAGGTTACTTGAATGGTCTAGTGGTTTTCCCTAGTTTCTTCCATTTAAGTCTGAAGTTGGCAATAAGGAGTTCATGGTCTGTGCCACAGTCAGTTCCTGGTCTTTTTTTTTTTTTTTTTTCTGACTGTAAAGAACTTTTCCATATTTGGCTGCAAAGAATATAATCAATCTGATTCAGTATTGACCATCTGCTTATGTCCATGTGTAGAGTCTTCTCTTGTGTTGTTGGAAGAGGATATTTGCTATGACCAGTGCATTCTCTTGGCAAGACTCTATTAGCCTTTGCCCTGCTTTATTCTGTACATCAAGGCCAAATTTGCCTGTTACTCCAGGTGTTTCTTGACTTCCTACTTTCGCATTCCAGTCCCCTATAATGAAAAGGACATGTTACAAAAATATTTAATTTCAGGGGAGCAATTATTTAGCTTTAAGAAAAATTTGCCATGCCTCTCTAATCTTTGTTATGATGCAGTATAATTCAATATTTCTTGCTGTATTATTAGTGTGAGAAAAAAAGATGTTATCAAATTATTTTTCTATATCATTATAATTTAATGTTTTCTTTTGTAGGTTATTTAATTATATTAGATTGAATATTCATACGGTAGCATCTTCTTCTCCCAAAGTCAACTATTGTTTGGCTTATGCTTATATCAGATTCTGATTTTTTACAATTTTTTCAAACTTGGCTATTTCTATTTAGCTATCCTCTAAGATATTTAAGATTAACTAGGCTAACAATGGTCCTCCCTAGTAGCTCAGCTCGTATATAATTACCTGGTTCAATTCCTGGGTTGGTAAGATCTACTGGAGAAGGGATAGGCTACCCACTCAGTATGCTTGAGCTAATAACAATATAAAAAAATTACTGGTTACATCCCACCCAGAATATTCCTAACTTTTCTTTCTAATTTATTTTATTTTTTTAATAGTAACTATCTAGTTTAGATAATGTTTTTGCAAAGCAATCTTCACCACTTTCAAACAACTTGGGGAAGAAAAGATACTAGAATTTAAAATACATAGGGAATTTGATGGCTCTAATATCTAATTAAATCATGGTTGTTTCAGTACTTACACTGTCCATACTAGCTTACCTAATATTCAGTTCATTTCAGTCACTCAGTCGTGTCGACTCTTTGTGACCCCATGAATTGCAGCACGCCAGGCCTCCATTTCCATCACCAACTCCTGGAATTCACTCAGACTCACGTCCGTTGAGTCTGTGATGCCATCCAGCCATCTCATCCTCGGTCGTCCCCTTCTTTCTCAAGAGGCAGGTCAGGTGGTCTGGTATTCCCATCTCTTTCAGAATGTTCCACAGTTTATTGTGATCACACAGTCAAAGGGTTTGGCATACTAAATAAAGCGGAAGTAAATGTTTTTCTGGAACTCTTTTGCTTGTTCCATTATTACATTAATTTTTTTTTTTTTTACATTGCTGGAGCACCTGCCATTTGTCCACTGAGGGAAAACAAATAAACAAACAAACAAAATATAAATATAAGCCAAAATAATGTTATAGGTCAACTTTCACATAGAATAAAGCATACAAAAATGATACCATAAATTTCAACTTATACAATTTAAATTTATTATTTGCCATAATTTATTTTCTAATCTCATTTGCTCAGTCCTTCCAGAAGTGTTATAAAAATTTAATGGATTAAACCGACATTTGTCATCAACACATTCTGAGTTAATAGCTCTAATTCTCATTAATTTACTTTCTGTTACAGAAGGAAACTTAACATAAAAAAAGATAGAAAACCTTTATAAAGGATCCTCATTAAATTTCTAATGAATTCTATAATGATCATATTGATGATACCATAATACAATATAAATGAAACAAACTTCTTACATCTGAAAATTTTTAATTTCACCAGTATTTTGTAAGTGGTAGAGATCAGGGGCTTCCCTGGTGGCACAGATGGCAAAGACTCTGCCTTCAATGTGGGAGACCAAGGTTTGATCCCTAGGTCAGGCAGATCCCCTGGAAAAGTAACTGGCAACCCACTCTAGTACTCTTGCCTTGAGAATCCCATAGATGGAGGAGTCTGGTTGTCTACAGTTCATGGGGTTGCAAAGAGTCAGACATGACTTAACAACTAACACTCTCACCACTGATCATTATTTCAGTTTATCAGTTGAGTTGGTCAGTCATGTACGACTCTTTGCAACTGCATGGACTTCAGCACACCAGGCTTTCCTGTCTAACACCAACTCCTGGAGTTTATTCAAACTCATGTCCATCAAGTTGGTGATGCCATCCGACCGTCTCATCCTCTGTTGTCCCCTTCTCCTGCCTTCAATCTTCCCCAGCATCAGGGTCTTTTAAAGTGAGTCAGTTCTTTGCATCAGGTGGCCAAAAGTACTGGACTTTCAGCTTCAGTATCAGTCCTTCTAATGAATATTCAAGACTGATATCCTTTAGGATTGACTGGTTTGATCTCCTTGCAATCCAAGTGACTCTCAAGAGTCCTCTCCAATCCACAGTTCAAAAGCATCAGTTCTTCAGCACTCAGCTTTCTTTATAGTCCAACTCTGACATCCATAGATGACTACTGGAAAAATCATAGCTTTGCTTAGACAGACCTTTGTTGGCAAAGTAATGTCTCTGCTTTCTATTTTAGTTTTTAAATCCCAAATATTTATTATATATTAAGTATATTTTGCATCACCATATTTGCTACTTCTTTTTATTCACTAAAACTAAGGAATATTTTAGTCAAGTTGTTCTACTGGCTTGATCAAAGTAAGCCTCCAATAATAAAGTTGAGCTGCCTCCTATTTTTATAAGTTGATAAGAAATGGAATTTACTTGAATTATCGGAAACTCTTATTCAGTATATAAGTATGAAATTGCAATAAACTATTGTATGCTCAGCATACAATATTCTATTTCTTTAAGCCAGCAGTTGGTAAGCAGCCAGAAAAAAGTCCTGCTAAGTTTTATTCAGAAAAATAGAAAGTGTTTTATTTTTCTCTATATAAATAAAGAATAAAAGTACTAATGTTTTTCAAAGACACTTTAAAATCAATGTAAGAATCTATGAATGATAATATATAGCCAATAGTACACAGTGATGCAAACTGAGCAAGTATATACACATATATTACGTAGAGTCATATGACATTGTCAATCTTCAACCATTTTGAACTACAAAAACAATATTTTCAGATGGTTTAATGTAACAATTCTGTGAATGAAAGAAATTGCCTAAAATGAACTAGTTGATACATATCTAACTCATGGTACTAGGTATATATTCTGGGATATCCCTGCATCCCTAATAATCAGCATATTTATCCTCTCAAGTAAAGACAGAATAGCCATGTTTTGTTTCCACATAGCTGTTTTCTGATGTGATATTTAAAGATAGTTAGCAATTATTTTATATAAAAAGTGCTTAAACTCTAGAAAAAATTGTGAGGCCTTAGGAGGACTTTTGAAAAAAGTATTCTCTAACTAGAGAGTTGAAAGAATTAGCAAGTCAACTTGAATGACCTTTCCCATCCCTGGAAAAGGAAATATATATATATATATATATTCATATTGGAAAATAATTTAATATAAATATATATATATTTAATATATATAATATAATAATATANTAAATAAATAAATAAATAACTGGAACATTTTCAGGTTGGCTGGAATATAGAGTTCAGTGGTATGAAAATGCATGAGATGAAGCTGGAAAGGCAATGGGCTGGATCATGTTAGTCTTTTAATAATAGCTATTGAAACATTGAAACATTTTAAGCAGAGGGGAGATTGACACAATAGATTTGCATATCAATGAGTTAACATCTGGTTAAACATAATACAAATATATTATTTTGAGTCTCTAAAACCAATACAATTTTGCTGTAAATAACTTATTTAATGTACCTTAAGTTTATAATTTTGGGTACAATTCTTAGCTCTGTCACTTACTAGCCGTGTGATCTCAAACGTGTTACTTAACTTCTTTAAACCTCAATTTTTGTCTTATGAAAGAAAATACTGATATCTTCTTTGCAACTTTTAAATCAAGAGCTGCAAATGAGAATTTAATATGAAAGCATTAAGCACAGTGCTGGCTGTATGTGGGATCTTTTGTTCCAAGAAGCAGAAGCCCAATCTTAACTAGATGAACTCAAAGGGAGGGAATTGTGAGAGTGCCTTGGAGAGTCTCCCAGGAGCCAAGGGTGAGAATGAGCTCACCTTTCCTAAAAACAAAAGATCCAGCATTTGTCGTCTACAGTTGCCTTTGTTCTCATTCCCTAGGATCTGACATCTAATTGTACCCACCAAAAACTTGGGGTTGATGTTTCTTCTGTGCAAGAGTAACAGTTTTACTTGCAATTTATTAATTTCATTTGCAACTTTCTTGGATGAAATTCTCTTTTGTTCATCTTTTTTAAAATTCATTTTTATTGGAATAGAGTTGCTTTACAATGTTGTGTTAGTTTCGGTTGTACAGTAAAGTGAATTAGCTATCTGTTTGCATATATCCCCTCTTTTTTGGATTTCCTTCCCAAAAAAGGAAGATCACCACAGAGCACTGAATAGAGTTCCCTATACTACATAAGGAACTACAGAGTAGGTTCCCATTGGTTACCTATTTTATACACAATAGTGTATGTATGTGTGTATATATATATATCAATCCCAATCTCCCCATTCACCCTGCTAGCCCTCTTTCCCTTTTGGTATCCATACATTTATTCTCTATGCATGTGTCCCTGTTTCTGCTTTGCAGATAAGAAC
The DNA here is from genome assembly GCA_006410675.1 of Oreotragus oreotragus. Lineage (NCBI taxonomy): Eukaryota > Metazoa > Chordata > Mammalia > Artiodactyla > Bovidae > Oreotragus > Oreotragus oreotragus. Next base: position 93,279 of record SJYX01013723.1, read on the forward strand.
AACCATGCCACTTTTTTTTTGTTTTTACATATATTTGCTGACATATAATATCTTTTTCTCTTTCTAACTTACTTTACTCTGTATGGCAGTCTCTATATTCATCCACATTTCTGCAAATTACATGGTTTCTTTCCTTTTTATGGCTAAGTAATATTCCATTGTATATATGTTATTTGCTCGTCGTGGTCTCATGTGTGTACCCAACAGACTATGGGAGTGAATGAGTTCATGTATTAATATGAGTGTGAAGATGGGGCTATCTCCCAGGAAAGGGGTAATTTTTTAAAAGGATATGTAATAGTCAGAATCTCATAAATTAGGATAATTCAGAAAAGGTTTCTTAAAAAAATGATTTCAGTTAACCCTTGAAAAATGCAGATTTGAACTGGACAGATCCAGTTACATGCAAGAGGACCTACAGATATGGAGGGCTTACTAGACTTACAGCTTCAGTTTAGTCGCTCAGTCATGTCTGACTCCTTGGGACCCCATGGACTCCAGCACACCAGGCTTCCCTATTCATTGCAAACTCCCAGAGCTTGCTCAAACTCATGTCCATCGAGTCAGTGATGTCATCCAACCATCTCATCCACTGTTGTCCACTTCTCCTCCTGGCTTCAACCTTTCCCAGCATCAGGGTCTTTTCCAATGAGTCAGTTCTTTGCATCAGGTGGCCAAAGTATTAGAGTTTCAGCTTCAGCATCAGTCCTTCCAATGACTATTCTGGGTTGATTTCATTTAGGATTTACTGGTTGGATCTCCTTGCAGTTCGAGGTACTCTCAAGAATCTTCTCCAACACCACAGTTCAAAAACATCAGTNTGAGTCAGTTCTTTGCATCAGGTGGCCAAAGTATTAGAGTTTCAGCTTCAGCATCAGTCCTTCCAATGACTATTCTGGGTTGATTTCATTTAGGATTTACTGGTTGGATCTCCTTGCAGTTCGAGGTACTCTCAAGAATCTTCTCCAACACCACAGTTCAAAAACATCAGTTCTTCAGAATTCAGTTTTCTTTAGGGTCCAATTCTCACATCCATACATGACTGTTGGAAAATCCATAGCTTCAACTAGACGGATCTTTGTTCGCAAAGTAATATCTCTGCTTTTTAGTATGCTGTCCAGGTTGATCATAGCTTTTCTTTCAAGGAACAAGTGTCTTTTAATTTCATTGCTTCAGTCACCATCTGCAGTGATTTTGGAACCCAAGAAAATAAAGTTTGTCAGAGTTTCCTTTTTCTCCTTGTCTATTTGCCATGAAGTGATGGGACTAGATGCCATGACTTAGTTTTCTGAATGTTGAATTTTAAGCCAGCTTTTTCACTCTCCTCTTTTACTTCACCAAGAGACTTTTCTTCCTCTTCAGTTTCTGCCATAAGTATGGTATCATCTGCATATCTGAGATGGTTGATATTTCTCCATGCAATCTTGATTTAAACTTGTGCTTCATCCAGCCCAGCATTTCGCATGATGGACTCTGCATATAAGTTAAATAAACAGGGTGACCGGAGAAGGCAATGGCACCCCACTCCAGTACTCTTGCCTGGAAAGTCCCATGGATGGAGGAGCCTGGTAGGCTGCAGTCCATGGGGTCACTAAGAGTTGGACATGACTGAAGCGACTTAGCAGTAGCAGTAGCAGCAGTAGTAAACCGGGTGACAATACATAGCCTTGATATACTCCTTTCCTTATTTAGAACCACTCCATTCTTCCATGACCAGTTTTAACTATTGCTTCTTGACATACATACAGATTTCTCAGGAGGCAGGTCAGGTGATCTGGTATGTCCATCTCTCGAAGAATTTTCCAGTTTGTTGTGATCCATACAGTCAAAGGCCTGGACATAGTCTTTAAAGCAGAAGTAGACGGTTTTTTGGAACTCTCTTCCTTTTTCTATGATCCAACAGATGTTGGCAATTTGATCTCTGGTTCCTCTGCCTTTTCTAAATGCAGTTTGAACATCTGAAAGTTCTTGGTTCACATACTGTTGAAGCCTAGCTTGAAGAATTTTGAGCATTACTTTGCTAGCATGTGAGATGAGTCAACTGTATGATAGTTTGAACAGTCTATGGCACTGCCTTTCTTTGGGATTGGAATGAAAACTGACCTTTTCCAGTTCTGTGGCCACTGATGAGTCTTTCAAATTTGCTGGCACATTGAGTGCAGCACTTTAACAGGATCATCTTTTATGATTTGAAATAGTTCTGCTGAAATTTCATCACCTCCACTAGCTTTGTTCATAGAGATACTTCCCAAGGCCCACTTGATACACTCCAGGATGTCATGGTTATCTAGGTCATTTATATCTTTTAAAAATAGTTCTTCTGTGTATTGTTGCCACCTCTTATTAATATCTTCTGCTTCTGTTAGGTCCATACTGTTTCTGTCCTTTACTGTGCCCATCTTTGTATGAAATGTTCAACTGGTATCTCCAGTTTTCTTGAAGAGATCTCTAGTCTTTCCCATCCTATCGTTTTCCTCTATTTCTTTACATTGATCAATTAGGAAGGCTTTCTTTATATCTTTCCTTTCTATTCTTTGGAAATCTTCATTCAGATAGATATATCTTTCCTTTTGTCCTTTGAATTTCACGTCTTTTCTTTTTTCAGCTATTTGTAAGGCCTTCTCAGACAACCAGTTTGTCTTTTTACACTTCTTTTTCTTGGGGATGGTCTTGATCACTGCCTCCTGGACAATGTCTTGAACCTCCATCCATAGTTCTTCAGGCACTCTATCAGATCTAATCCCTAATGGGTCCATTGTAGAGTTTATGGCAAACTCCTTCCAGTGCCCCTTTCTCTGTGGTGAGCCCCTGCTGACCTATGCCTGCAACACTAGCAGGTAGTTTTGGTTCAGTCTCCTGTGGGGTCACTGCCCTCTGGGTCTTGTTTCCTGTAAAATTTTGTGTTTGTCCTCCAAGACTGAAGTCTAAGTCTGTTTCCCTCAGTCCTCTGGAAGTCCTATAATCAAATCTCCCTGGCCTTCAAGGCTAGATTCCCTAGGGATGCCCAGTCCTTTTGTTGGAATCTCAGGCTGAGAAGCCTGACTTGGGTTTCAGAACCTTCACAACAGTGCAAGGACTTTGATATTATTGTTCTCCAGTCTGTGGGTCACCCACTTGGTGGGTATGGGATTTGATTTTTTTCCCCATTGCTTCCCCTCTTACTGTCTCGCTGTGGCTTCTTCTTTGTTTTTGGACATGGGGTATCTTTTTTTGTTGGGTTCCAGTGTCCTCCTGTCTATGGTTGTTCAAAAGTTAATTGCAATTTTGGAGCTCTTGGAGGAGGTGATGAGCACATGTCCTTCTACTGTGCCATCTTGAGCCAAGCCCTTTTTAATGAATAAAAATAATAGGCATCTAAGTTAAGAATGCGAACAGGGTTGAAAGATTTTCTTTAAATGATCTTTACATCAGCCACAAAAATAAAAGGTGAAGTCATGATAAGAACCACTAAGTGAATTACATCCAAGTAATTCAGAAAGAAAAATCTTATCACTCTAATGACCCTTAGTTGGATTTGTATATAAACAACTGGAATTAGACATGCAACAATAATGGAATGAGATTTTAAGACTATGAAGCAAAAGATTCAAATTTAGTAATCTATTTATTCACTAGCTTTTACAGCTTAAAAAATACTCTTTTTCCCTACTCTACCCTGAGGGTCCTTCTTAACTCTAAAAATAAATTCCTACCTTCAAAGTTTAAAGTTTATAAACTTTGAAAGATTAAAATGTATGGCATTTTCCTTAGACCAACTGTTGATCTTTACAAATCAAACTGTATGTTTTAAAATATTTTAGGCCAACCAGGTTGCAGAGCCCTGGTAAGGAGAGGGCAATGTTTCCCTTGGGAAGAAGGAGAGAGTTTTAAAGACATGGCCAATTATAATTGCTTTACTGCCCCAAGTAGTAGGCATTCCAGAGTTTTCTGGAAAGCACTGACATAATATTATTTATGGTTTTGGTTTCTTAATATGTAAATGTGATTTTTCTATAAAATTAGCGACTTACTAATTTAAAAAAAAACAACTTTAAAAAACAGAAGACATTGGAAAGAATATTGGCTTTTTATTATCTTCCAAGTGTTAGAAAATTCACTCATAATCTTGCCCATTTCAGATGAACCATCCAAAGCCACTGCCAAAATTGTGTGATTCCATCATTAAAAGGATGCCAATTAGTTGCATTAAAATCTCACTGTTGGGGAGGCTGACTAGTTCACAACCTTTGATAAGTAGTTTTTCAAGTCTGAATTGGAATTACCAAAGAGAGCAATGGGCTGATGTACTTTATGCAACCTGACTCTTTGTATTAAAGGCAAAACAATTTCATGAAAATTCTGATTATTTACAGACCATTATGTTAAACCTTAATCAGTTTCATTTTGGTTTGCATAAAAATAGGGGTACATGATCAGTTTTATCATATTAATAAATTACAATGCATCTATAAAATTAAAATGAGTTTAAAAATTTTGAATAACATATGATATGAGAAAATGTTCACAATATGAAATTGAGTCACAAAGCTGAGAAGCAAAACAATATTTAGAGTCAGATCCTAGCTTTGCTAAAATATAGTTTAAAATTTATTGTAAACTAAATTTACAAAAATAGAAACTGTTTATGTGGGTGAGAGTAGGAAAAACTTTCTTCTTCATATATGTATCTATACATTGTAATTTTCTTTACAATGAAGTAATAGAAATTATTTTTATAATCAGGAAAGAATTAACTAAATGTTGTTTACAAAGCAAAAAGAAAAGAAAAAAGTTCTGCAATAGCAATACATGCAGCCCATTTAAAAATGTTTAATCATTCTAGGTAATTGTTAAAAGAACATTTGCTATAAATAAACAAGCCTAGCAACAATTCTACTGGAATTTAGGGCTTCTATTAGAAAACATATATTAATGTTGCTTGTAACTAAAGACAAGAGTACAAAAGCAGCTCCCTGATTTTGTGGCTTGTGATTCATAACCAATCATTTTCTTATTCGACATTAAAGTTACTCCTAAAATTACTAGTGTCTTAAGAATAAGAAAATGTACTTGTGTACTCTTTGAAAAAATGCAAAGACCACAGTAATGTGACTGCTTCTGTTTTGTGAGAGCAGTCCACAGTATCTTGGTCTGCTGCAGACATCCTGGAATATAGCCAACATAAGAATATTGATAAAGAATAAGTACTGAGCAAAATACTTTAATTATTACTTGTTGGTTTCTGTCAAAATTACATGAATCTTTTCACGGTCATAAAGACATCATTTCATTAAAGCTGACAAATAATTACTTACATATTTTCCCATAGAATACTTAGATTTTGCCTTGTATATTGCATGAGTTTATTATTATTCTTATTATTATGGCTTATTTTTTGTTTGCTCCTTTTAAATTTGTTTTTATTGTGTGTATGTTTTGTTTTATATATCAACTTTTATCTTTTATCTATCAAAGTCATGGCAAATATTTTCCTATACTGCTGACTGCTATTTCATTCTGCTTTAACCTTTTTTAGAAATATAGAGTTGTATCTGTGGGTTATATCCACAAATTTCTTTTGATTCATACTGATTTTAATAGCTGGTTCAAGAAATATCTCTCATATACTGTATGCCAGGTACTCCTCTATGTCTGTCTCTTGTACACATCTAGTCATGATAAGAACCACTAAGTGAATTACATCCAAGTAATTCAGAAAGAAAAATCTTATCACTCTAATGACCCTTAGTTGGATTTGTNACAGAATCCCCACAGGAAGAGTGTACCCATGGTGTTTAAGGAGTGGAGAGAGGTTTGGTGGGGCAGAAAGAGAGAGAGCCAAGGAGAAAGGAACAGAAGAGGGGCCCCTGAGGTAACAAAAGGCAGGCTGCGGGGAGGAGAGCAGATGGTCCAGGGCCTTGCAGGCCTCCAGAAGCTTTCTTGACCTCTTTTCTCTGAGTGAGGAGAAGTCGCTAGAAGTGTAATGATTGGGTGATTGATTTCACTTTCATTGCTAATTTAAGAATAAATTGAGGGAGAAAGGAGACAAAAAGGGAGATGGATATAGAGACTATTACAGCAATCCTGCCAGAGGTCCTGGTGGCTTGGACTAGCTACTAGTGGAGGCGAAGAAATGTCATTTTTTGTTTCAGAATGTGTCTTGAAGATAGAACTAACAAGATTTTCTAGACTATTGGCTATAAGTTGTAGCAAAAGGCAGACATCAAAAGAAGAACTACAGGTTTTGTCCTAAATAAGCAAATATGAAATTTTAAGTTAATAATGTGATGAACTCTTTCAGAGAATATGTTTTTGGGTACAAGATAAATGAGAAAGTCCATGTGAGGTAGGTTATTGAGTTTGAGATGCCCTTTGGAAATACAAGTGAAAATTGTCAAATATGCACTTGGAATTCAATGGAAAAGTTCAGACTGATGATGCACATTTAAATACCATCAGCATATATTTGGAATTTGTAAGCCATATGATTATGAACTATATGAGCTACTAAATTTATAAACCATATGATATGTGAAGTATGCTGCTGCTGCTATTGCTAAATTGCTTCAGTCGTGTCCGACTCTGTGTGACCCCACAGATGGCAGCCCATTGGGCTCAGCCAATAAATACCATCAGCATATATTTGGAATTTGTAAGCCATATGATTATGAACTATATGAGCTACTAAATTTATAAACCATATGATATGTGAAGTATGCTGCTGCTGCTATTGCTAAATTGCTTCAGTCGTGTCCGACTCTGTGTGACCCCACAGATGGCAGCCCATTGGGCTCAGCCATCCCTGGGATTCTCCAGGCAAGAACACTGGAGTGAGTTGCCATTTCCTTCTGCAATGCATGAAAGTGAAAAGTGAAAGTGAAGTCGCTCAGTCGTGTCTGATTCAGCGACCCCATGGACTGCAACCTACCAGGCTCCTCCATCCATGGGAGTTTCCAGGCAAGAGTACTGGAGTGGGATGCCATTGCCTTCTCCGATGTGAAGTATATGAGCTACTATATCACTTAACCTAAGAAATAAGACTAGACACAACAGAAAAAAGATATGAGGATTAAGCCCTTGGAGCATGCCAATGTTTAGTTTAGACAGATGTAAAACAATTAGCAAGGAAAATGTTGTAGGCAGAATAATGGCCTACCAAAGATATCTTGGTAGAGTGCGTGGTTAGTGTGCACAAGGTTGAGGGTTCAGTTCCCAGCACTATCCAGGACTTTAATCTCAGCCATAAACTAAGACTCACAGCTTACTGCTGCCAAGTGACTTAGCAGGCTAAGGCAAAGATTTCATTTTGCTTCCCTGGTGGCTCATATGGCAAAGAATCTGCCTGCAATGCAGGAGACCTGGGTTCCATCCCTGGGTTGGGAGGATCCCCTGGAGAAGAGAATGGCAACCCACTCCAGTATTCTTGCCTGGAAAATTCCATGGACAGCGGACCCTGTCAGGGTCCATGGGATTGCAGAGTCAGACATTGCTAAGAGACTATCACTTTTCAA